>NKCI01000184.1:0-79949 GCA_003946985.1 Fusarium duplospermum | reverse complement strand
CTAGGCTTAATTAATTAATTTACGTAGTATTAATAGAGAAATATAGCTTTAAAGTTATATATAATTTCTCTTTTTTATGCGCGAAAGGTGGGTTACGCGAAAGGGTGGGTCGCCTCGTTATATATCCGGTTCAACAGCCTCTATAGGTGAGTAGTACGGTGGCTGGCTGATATTCGTGACTGCTTCCGTAGTCCTTGGCCTGCAGATTAGATACGCCAATTAAAAAACACATATCTAGAACGACTGTCTGATATGGTACGTAGTACGGATACTATGGCTCTGAATTAACAAACAATCATGATGCGGGATGAGCTGTGGCTTTGCATTCGAAAGGCGGGCACCCTGCAGGTTTGTTTTGATCGACACTAAATACTGCAGAGTGTGGACTACACTGCATTTTCACATTCCTTGTCTTGTTCACACACGAATCAGGTCCCTTGTTACAGGAGGTTGGGGTGACAGGGACAGCCGGCAGCAGTCAGATGGACTCGTTAAACACCTAGACCGCCGCCTAAGACATGTTAGCTCCCCAACAGCCCATGTTGATGGTCGATCACAATTGATCCTAGAAGCCCAGCTGGACGAATCCGTTGTCAACACTTCGACATCACTAGCCAGACTTGGAAAGTCGGGTCAATTTTGCGGCCGTGGTTCAGCAACCAGCTTGAAGGAGACTGGTTCACACCGCGTCACATCGCATCCACCGCCGCCGGCTGGGCTAGATCACGACCGTGTGGCCAGTGAGAGAGCGTTTCATCCTTGTGCTTGTCATGAAGAGAGAACTTTTAAGCTTGCAGATCCTAGTCTGCTAGCCAAGTTGGGCTGACTGACATGGCGGTGAGGACTTGCGCTATGTCGCCATTTAATTATATCTTTTACCCTGTTTGGCCCTATTGGCCATGAATAAGTATAGGGTGGCGGTACCATGTTTACCACTTCCAACTATTAAGGTAGAAAATAAGTTATCTCTTCGAATAAGGTACAACTTCATCCGCCAGCTCTTTTCGATATTCTAGCCAACTCCGCCATGTAACCAGGAATGCCCCCAGGTACCTCTCTCTCATACCAAGACTCATAATTATCAAGTGAAAGCGTCGCCTCATGCATTTTCATGATCTCTCTGCTGTCCCAGACACCCTCTCGTCGGTTCAACAACCGCAATAAGCCAAGAGCACGTTGTCGTAAAGTCATGTCTGAGCAAACCCGGACGACGAAGGAGAGGTTTTGAAACCAGATCACCGTCGAAAGAGAAGGTAAAATGACCTGGGCTGGTAATTTCTTTGACCAATGTTTCTGCAGCGTCGAGAAAGTCGGCTTGTGGATCTAGGCAAGGTTCAGGCGCAAAATACATATTCATGCACCAGAACTTTTGCGCGACAGTAAGACTCAAGAGCTGTTGAGATATTGTTTGAGGATATTGCAGATGCTGAAGCGTCTTTTTTGTCAGTTCAAAACGAGTGATCCATTGCCTGAACCTCCTTTGCAGCTCTTCAAACAATGCATTAGCATCCGCATCGTCGTCCTGGTCCTTTCCCTCTAAATCGTCTGGAAGCCGCAGAGTATCGCTTGTTTTTGAAGCTTCGTCGAAGTCCACTTTGGTAATTTTCGCGAATTGAAGACCAAGTTGGCGCAGCTCGTACGAGGCTTCATCCAAATTCTGAAACGGCGTCGTCGAGAGGCTGGTATTGGCATTCACCTGGGCCACACTCCAAGTCTGTCGCATATCCGGTAAAATAGCATCATCCATGAAGGTTGTTGCCTCAAAGCTCAAATGTGAGAACATCTCGATGAGCTTCTTGGTCATTGTGCAGCCCTCCTTATTGGAAGCGAGGGCGGGTAGTGCAAGGAGACGGTTGCCTGCTCGAAGGTGTCGGACAGATTCAGCATAACGACCTGAAATACCCTCAAAGGCGATGAAGAGAAGACATGAAATCAGGGTGCAGTGGATGTTATGAATCGAGTCAATCGACATGTGGGGTATGATTCGGGAGACAGCCTTGTTGTACTGTGTTGTGAGGAATTCCATCCGTTTTGGCGAGTGAGTGTCGTAGCCCGCCATGAAGAACCGATGAGCGGCACCGACTGCAATAATGGCATTTTTAATAGGTTCACTCGTGTGAGATAATGGAAGGACGTATTGGATCCAAAAGTTTGTCGGCTCGGGAGAATTGGAAAGTTGCTTGCACGTCCAGTGATAGAAGTGGTGGAAATAGCATCTCTCAAGCGGAACATCCGACAAAAGATGGCTAACCTCAGTAAGTGGCAACGGATGGGACTTCTGGGCCACGGTCGTGGGATGCTGGTCATTTCCTTTGTTGGTCGGAGCATAGCCATCACACTTGACGCCATCATTGCGACAGCGGAGGCATAGTGGCTTCTCCTCGTCACACTTCAGATGTCTAATCCTACAGCGTTTGGAACTGGTTAGCGATGTGATTTATCCGCCCAAGTCACAGAACAGCTAACTTACTTGCTATGCCATGAAAGAAGCACGACGCGTCAGCATTGCCAAGCCCTCCTTGAAAGTTTCTCTTGTTCTTGTTTCACGTACCATGTGATGCATCCTGTCCGGACCTTTCGGGCATACGCCCTTCGGAACCTTTGCTTCTTCGCCAAGGGTGCGGATCCAGGATCCTTCATTTTCAGTATGTGGATGGTTGATGATGGCAACTCGACCATCAGTAAACGCGGGCACCATGCATATTAAATAAAATCTCTCCACTTTGGTGCTTTTACGAGTCATCCAATAATATGACCGTGTAGGCTCCGCTTTAGTCGGGAAATAGCCCTGCTTCAGCCCGCGTGGCCCGAGAACTTTAATGGCTTCCTGAGATTGACAGGGGTTGGGAAGCTGACGCAACTCTCAGCTGCCAAACAGGGGGTCAAGAGACTTGTCTTTCGGCTGTGGTATAGTTAGCTTGGAAGAGTTTAGGGAGAGACCGATGGGGAGGAGTGGAAGAAGAAGAAAGCGGATGTCTCCTTGATCTCTATGTGAGCTTGAGTGACAGTTCCAAAAAAGCCATCGGTCACAATGGCAAAGAATATTCTTCTTGGCGCGGTACGACATGAAAGCTCAATGTGTTACTGCCATTAATTTCTATGAATCTAGTTATCATTATCAAAGGCTAGATTTATGGTGGTTAAGTTCTTATTTTCATCGTCATTTGGATTATTCGCAACAAACCACCCATCCTCCTGCTTTATAAACTTCTAGTATTAATACACTTATTGCTCATATTTTTGCTCCTACTATCCCGGCAGCATCAGAGCTACGAAAACATGCTTTTCTATTTACTTGTTGCGGTCATATGTCCATTGCTTGGGTCTGGTGGTGGTCTTAAAACCTCGAAGCCCTTGGACGATTGGTCTGGTTTGTTGGAGTACCTGGCCAATCTTTCCCATATTGTGACTGGAAAAATACGAAATGGACGTCGAGTTGTAGTGTCGCAAGTTTCATGTGTACTATCTCGGTCGCGACTTGGCAAGACCCGGCGGTAAAACATGTCGGCTTCTCTGAAGGAGTAGTCGTTCCACCTAGGTCCCAGGAACCTTTTGTGTACTAGAGAAGATGAGCTCCATGATCTCGTCCTTTCTGGTGGTTGTAGTGGCATCATATCTTCCACGTTTGATGCCGTGATGACTGTCGATGTGTCCTTTGGAGCTTCGGAGGCACACCGAGGGCTTTCAGGGAACATTGATGGAGTTGCGGTAGATGACGGTGATGATAACGGAGAAGATATGCCACCGGTTCTATGACGGTGAGGCGTTGAGAGGGACTGCGGTTGACGGTAGAACCTGGCTGAAGGTGTTTGCGAAGGTTGATTGGTGGTGTCGAGCTTCAGGGGTGAAGAAGCATCATCCGGGTTGAAATCTGCAACATTTCTCTTACGAAGGTCTCGGATTCCGTATACCTAGATGATTGTTTGAGTAACATGCTCAAGGGAGCATGAAGGAGAGCACTTATCTGCCCTGGAAGACTCTTCCCTTCCCATACAAGCCTGAACAAACTGTAGAGAGATGAAATGAGAAAGCTAACAAGCGTTAGAGCTTGTAACCCCAAAATTACACAACCGAGAATGCGTTTTTCAGTCTCTTGTAGGTCAAGCCGTCCAGAGAATGGAACCATCAGCAACAACGTGCAAAGCTTTGTAGCCGTTGATGCTGTCAACATGGACAAAATAGAAAATGACTGCATCCCAATGATGCATGCAAGAAGGAAGGCCTCGCATGCAATGAGAATCACAAGCTGCGTCAGGCCCGATGATTGCAGTCCCCCAACGGTAGCAGCTTGGATACACATGAGAGCAACGGAGAGCTGGACACAGCCTCGGTCGTGGCCTTCGAAGCCACCAGGCGTAGATACGGGCCGTCGACGTTGAGAGGTATCGAAAGTCAAGGCTCCGAGGCGAAGTATGGTGAGCCGTCTCGAAACCCATCGCAAGGTAGCAAGGGTAATAGAGATGGCAGATAAGGCGAGGAATGCATATAAAAGCGGTTCGCTGGCCAAGCAGGCCAATTGGTAAATGGAAAGGGTGATCAAGGGAGGTGCAAAACACCAGAGCACAAACCACAGCACCTGTCCATACAGTTGTATAAGCCCTGGCTGGTCCTTCGCATGTTTGCTCGCCCCTGGGCGTCGAGAAGTGTAGTAGTAGAGTTGTAGACCCAGGGCGCCAGTCAGGACAATGATGGTGATGAATAAGACCATGTTCAACCAGGTGACCGTCAACTGATGGGGACCGCCGATAGTCTGGTTCATAAGGTCAAGGCCGGATACGTTTACATATGTGCCGTTGGTTTCGTAGACACCGTCTCGAATGCCCACGTAAGAGGGCCCGCGATCAATATTCCCATTGCTGAAGAGTGTAAACCAGTGTAGCTGCCCGATAATGGGTTGATAGAAGCTGGGATAGTGAATGCTAAGACAGCCGGCCAAGAAAATGAACTGGAAGAAGTGTATGCATTCACCGACTTCGGGAAGTACAGTGCCAGCGCGAAATTTGTGTGGAGCATCTGTGATGCTTATCGCATCGTCCCAAATGGTGCGGAGGAGGCCTACCACCACGGCAATACCAAGAATAGTCGAGGATACAGCTCGTATAGCCGTAGTGGCAGAATGCCCCAGCGCTGGCATGACGGTGGTGCTCTGGCAGAGGCGAGCTGTCGTATAGATATCGTCAAAGAGGCGGATCTTCAAGCCTATCGTCGATAAAGCTGGGATATGACCAATGTCATCAATAGCTATTGGAATGTCTAGAACAGAACCAGAGACACCCTCTACAGAGGTGAACCTTTGGCATGATCCATTGACTGGTATTTCGCGGACAAACGAGCCTGAGAGCAAACGTATCTCGATCTCACCATGAGAGATTGTTGAGGCGGCGGCAACGCAGTCCGCTGGGGTAGTCCAGAACGAGATGTCAAGGTTCAAGGCAGAATTGCCTTCAGAGCCTAGGGGAACAACACCAACGGAAAGTCTTGGGGAGCCGTTGAATGTCGAGTTGAGAGGGGAGGCGTCATTGCATGAGTCCCAATGCAGGTACGCAGCGGATACACGACTGACGAGAAAGACGAGCAAGGCCAAAGCCCGCATGAGTAGCGAAACCATGATTATGGACGACCACGATCCCACAGTGCTCGCTAAGCTAGTGCACACCGAGGTTCACAGGGCCGAGACCTAAAGAGTAAGGATGCATTCGTGGATGAAGTTCTGTCGACCGTCTCATCTATCATCGTGTTCAGGAAAGGGGGCATTTAGAAGTGGGGAACTGTTTTACGCGTATACAGCTGCCGATTCATTGTGGGAAAGCTTCAACATGACTCGTATTCAAAGACTTTGCGAAAGAGACTTGGCCCTCAATGGGTTTAGTGGAAAGGGACCTCGGATGAGAGATGCCGGGGACCTGGAGATACTTGTCTTGCCAAGGCCCATGCTTTCCGTTGGGTCCCACAGACCCCAGACCCTGTTTTCAGAGCCTAGCAAGCCAAGTCCCGGTCAGGTGCTTGCGGTTTTGGAGTCTGTATTTCTTGAGCTTCACGTTCGTATCCGGCAATAGAAACACCACAGATTTAACATGATGAATCGTACCAAATTGCCAATCAGGCAAGGGGGTACACGTCTGAAAGAAATAGCTAGTGAAAGATCCTAGCCATCATCAAGATAAGGAGCTTATAAAATGGTGCTGGTGCCCTCTTAATCTACTCCCTCAACCAGTCAGTTTTCGAGATACAATCAAACAAAATGAAGCTGCAAATCTCTCTTTTTACCGTTCTTTTCATCCTCCAAGCCATCGCCGTTCATCCTCCGCTCCAACCCTGCGGCTCCGGCAATCCTCCGGATGAAACACTGGAAGCTGCTCGTTCTCTAACGAAACGACATGCTAGCACTGAGAGCCGCTCTGCAACATCTCAACACGTTAGCAAGGGAATTGTCGTTCCAACCTATCTCCATGTCATCGAATCCAAGAAGAAGGCTGGCCTTGTCACAGACGAGATGCTTCACGACCAGGTATCGCCTAGCTGTCTGCATACCCATGGCAAGATACCCCATTAACCGGCGTGAAAACAGATGGCGGTACTAAACGCAGCATACGGCCCGCATAAGATCCATTTCGTTCTAAGGAATATCACCCGCACGGTCAACAACAAATGGGCCGATATGACCTATTCAAAGGAAAAAGGTTTGGCCCTGCGCCAAGGACGTTATGACGAACTGAACATCTACTTTGAAATTGGTTTGATGAGAGACGGTATCTCTACGGGAATTTGTAGTTTTCCTGTCGAGGATCCAGTCAAGACAGGTGAAGACGGTGCACCATGGGCCATTTTGGATGGCTGCCATGTCAACCCTGGAACCCAAAGGATAACCAGGGCAAGCTGGCAACTCACGAGGTTGGACACTGGCTTGGTTTATTTCACCCATTCCAAGGACAGAGTTGTGAAGGCGATGGTGACTTTGTTGACGATACCCCCATGCAGTGGGAAGTAACCAACGGTGGCTGTCCCATCGGGAAAGACTCATGCCCTGACGAACCTGGGCTTGATTCAATCCACAGATATATGGACTATGCTGACCATGACTGGTAAGTGTGAGATTAGACTCCGCGATAGGCTGCCACTGACAAAGATTTAGTGTAATTGAGTTCACTCCCGGGCAAGAAGTTCGGATGCATAGTTCTTTCGATACTCTTAGAAAGGGTAGGAGCTTTGACATTCACAAACTGGGCCCGATCTAGAGGATGCAACATAGGCCTTGAGGGATTACATTTGCTTGATGAAGCATAGCCTAGCTAGCTTCTGGATAGTGTTTATTATAGCAGTCAATAACATGAGCTGATCCCTAGGTATGGTTATTTTCCCCTGGCTTGTCAATAAGCTGTATGCGAGTAACCGGGGCAATCCCATTGGTAACCCTTTGTTGTTATTGTAAGAGATGGGATAATAAGACTGTTCACAAGTTGTCTACTGGAGTGGGAGCTTTGTAGTTGCTTTTCAGAACCTGCGTATATTAGGTTATTTTTTCTATCTACCTCAACCTTGCGCGGCGGTCTCAAATACCCTACCATCAACCTTCTTTCTCTCTCTCTCTATCTTACACTATCTCTACGTGGCCCATGCCTAGAACTTACTAGTTGTGATGCTCATTGCAGTACTCACAAAGGTTGCCACCGGGGAACGTGACAATGTTGCGGCAATCGCACTTAGTGCAGGTGCAAACAGGGTTAGCCTTGTCGACAGGAGCCGCAGTGGTCGCAGTCTTGGCAGTGGTGCCGGCCTTGGCAGCGGTGCTGGTCTTGGTGGTGTTGGCGTGAGTGCACATGGTGAATGTGGTGTGGTGTAGTGTGTGGTCTGTAGTGAAAGAGTTGCTGGATGGCAAAGTGTGTTATTGCGTGTTGTGGTG
Organism: Fusarium duplospermum; assembly: GCA_003946985.1. Lineage (NCBI taxonomy): Eukaryota > Fungi > Ascomycota > Sordariomycetes > Hypocreales > Nectriaceae > Fusarium > Fusarium duplospermum. The sequence continues at coordinate 72,049 of NKCI01000184.1, read as the reverse complement.
GCTGTGGTTGCTGTTGAGTGCTGATGAGAAGAAAGTCCGTCTTAAGCTGGAAGGCATGCATCGTTTTATAGTCTTGAGAAAGGTATATGTGTGAATACTGCTTCCTATTGACTTGATGAGTTCATGTCGTAGTCGCGATTGAATCGTCGAACACTCTAGTCAAACGATCTTCTGGCTCGGCTATCCCATCTCGGGACGGGCTTGAACTATAACAAAGAATACATTTCTCCAGTCGAACAACGGATCCTGCCCCAGGCAGAGCCAATGCATTGTCAGAATATGATTGAACATCATGCATCACGTTATTTTCCACCAGTCCGATCTTAAACCAAGAGCGAGCATGTCCCTGTGCGTAGCACAGATCGGGCTTGAGTCGTCTTGAACATAGTCCATACCAAGTGTTATTTGACGTTGTGGCCAGTGTCCTTCTGGTCAAGGCAAATGTACTGACAACTAACAGCAACTGAACAAAACTTATACGGGCTGTACATTTGACATCATCAAAGAAACTTCAAGCGCTCAGGTGCGCCACCTAAATCACAAGGACGGCCATGAACATGGCGCCCACCAACCCGACAGAGGCAGCCATTCTGTTGCTACCACCAACAGCTGGTGTATGGGCCACAATACCAGATGAAGCTGTAGGGGTGGCTCCAGATCTTGTTCCATTCCCTCCACAAGCGGCATGCTGCTTTAGTAGCTTGAGCTCATCACCTACAGCACCAGTGTCACCTCGAATGAACTGCCAGCACAACTCGCCCTCGTCAATGATAGACATCTTGCCAAATCCAAAGTGAGTTTGGTCTAGGACCTGAGTGAAGTTCTTGACGGGCTCATCCTTTGCCAAGAAGCTGTGACTCTCGATGTTTCCAGCAGCACCGTTTGTGATGTGGGTGATTGACTTGCCGTTGTTGACGCGGTAGGTGCTGTTGTCAACGACGGAGCTCATGTCGATTGTGCCGTTGAAACCCATCGGCAGAAGACGCTCATACCAGTGGATATGTCCAGCGATATAGACATCGACGCTGTACTTGAGCATTAACTCTTCCCACGCAGCACGCATGTTAACCTGGTACGTCGAGACCTCGGAGCTGTAGAGTGGACGATGGGACATAACGATGACCCAGGGAGTCTTACATCGATCAACGCTGGCGAGGTCCTTTTCAAGCCATCGATACTGCTGATAAGCCTTCTTGTCATTGATGTCCCCTTCCACTTTTCCGAAGGGGCCAGAGTCGGTCACGTAAGTATCTCCAGGAACAAGAGTATCGTTGTGCTTCTTGGCCTTGTCACGAGCAAAGGATGACTCTGGACTGTTGGGATAATCCGTCTCACCGTTGAGCGAGACAAAGTGGGCGAGACCATAGTCGAAGGAATACCAAAAGTTTCCAACGCCACCAGAAACATCACCCGGCATCTGGAAACGGTATTGGTAGGCGGTAAAATTGCGCTGCGACGGTGGGCAACTGTAATAGGTGAGGTCGGAGGTTTTGGAAGTACCATTGGCCTTGTCGTCGTTGAGGTAGGCAGTCAACTCGTTGTTGGGACCGTCAAATTCAGAGCAAGTTGCCTCGTGGTTGCCAGGGAGAACCATGTATGGAATCTTGGTAGTGATGGCGCCCATCCACTGCTGCCAGAGATCCCAGTTGGACTCATAGATGACATTCATGTCTCCACCTTGAGGGCCGCCCTGGTTCGGCTTCTCACCCTCGGGAAGAGGAGTCTTGTACTCGTCTGGGATTGGGCCACCGCCTGGAAGCTCGGTATCGGTGCCGTTGTAGCAGAGGGGCCAGTCGTCAGTGCAGGGAAGAATGCCAGAGTACCAGTCATCAGCGTAGGAAATATCGCCACCATGCCAAGCAAAAGAGGCGCCGTCATCAACCGCTTTTTCAAGATACTTGTGGGTGCCTTGGGCGTTGGTGTAGCCCATGTCGTTAATCACCAAAGCAGTGAATCCCTTGGAGTCTCCAGCTGGACGAGCAGTCTTGAAGCTGAGCACGTCGGACTCAGTGGTGCCATTGGCAGCAGGAATCTGATAGTAATAAGTAGTATCAGGCTCAAGGCCGGTGATTTCGACATTGTGGAAAAACTGGCTGCATTGGGTGACTGCCTTGACCATCGAGCAAGGAGGCGTCCGGTCATATCTGTGGAAGATTAGCTCCGGTCGGATTTGGAGTTGTCTTGCGACTTCTGGACGTACGTCTTGGAACAGCCCATTGCGATGTTGGTCAAACTGTCGGCAGACTTGCCCCAATGGACAGAAGGAGACTCTCCCAAGCCGAAGGGAGTCTGAAAGTGGACATTGATGCCCTTGGGCCAGTACGAAAGAGAAATAACATTGATGTTGTTGGTGGGGTTCTGGCTCTTTGGTTTGACTGCCGGCGGCTCAACGAGACGCGGGAAACCTTTGCCATTTCCGTTGACAGTGGGATCAACCCAATCACCAACGGGCACCTCGGGTCCCGTGTATGGGTATGTCTCATCCACATCACGACCATCGATGGCCGGGGCAGCAATGGCGCCGCATGAGAGGATGGCCGCAATAGCGAGACGGTTCATGGTGACAGCGAACGGTGAGGCTTGATCAGAGGCTTGTAGACATGAAGAAATCCAAGACAAGAATCCGAAGCATCAATTATATACTCATCAGCGACATTCACCCAGCTAGCTTTGGCAAGCTTCGATTTGCGACTTACCAAAGATGAACACCGAGGCTCTGGTTCTCATGCATCAGATCTATCCCCAATCTTGCTATTTCCGTACTGTTGGGTTCGATCCGCGGACGATTGGTTGCCGAATACCCGCTATCGCAAAAGATTGGCGAAACGTTTCTCCCACGTGCATGGGGATATCGAGAACCCCTGCAGCCGTTTGTTCCGGTCGCTAAATAGCTAGGAACTTTTGTTGAACAAATCAAGGCATGGTTATCATTGTGCAAAGAGTAGTAACTCGAAATCGGTTGATGTTCATTACCGAAGTTCTATACATGAATCTGTCCATCAGGCGGCTTCTCTTGAAAAGAGGCAGAGTCATCATTCTTTCTTACAGCAGGGGGTGTCTTATGTGGCTGAGTCGATGGTGGATCTCGTCGGTGCTCGTCTAACGTGACAAGATAAGATCAGCGTGGCTCGCAAACTCGCATCGAATCAGCGAACGTTGCGAGACACTGACTGCGCCACAATCAACGGGGAGTGACTCTTCGGCGTCTAAGCACATGCACAGGCAGGCTCGAGTATATAACTTCATGATCGGTCGGAATTCCTTGAAGTTATCACTTGGGTAGGAAATACAACCACCTCTCAATCATGCCCAAGAACAGACCATCTCAGAATAAACGAAACGCGAAAAAGTATGGCAAACTCCATGCGATAAGGGCACAGAGGGAACATGAAGCCGCAAAGAAAGTGGTCGACGACGAGTCCCTCGATTTCCCGGCCAAGATCGACCACTTAGCTAAAGCCCGAAGGTGGTTCACAGCCGACACGACAATCATCGACAAGTACATGTCTGACGAGTTGTCAACTGCCGAGACTGTCGAAACACTGGCCAAGCCGGTTGACGAGGCATACTCGTCAGCAGACTTTGGCCGGCAATGGCATAAGCAGGAAATGATTGCTCGCGGCCAGCGCAAGTTTCACAGCCCCGAGAAAGCATTGGAGATGTGGGGGCCAGAAGAGGACTGGCAAGACCCTGAGATGGAATGGGACGCTTCACAGAGCACTGAGATGCTCCTCTGGGATCTATGGTATTCCATCCTCCACGCCGCGAAACGCATACCATACACCGATGAGGCCCGCCATGAGAAGCTTGTCGAGTTGGTAAGAGCTTTCAAAGCCCGGTCGAACCCTCCTCCACCTGTACCGATGACAATTCCCCTCAAAAGAGAATGGATCTGGGAGTCTGGAAAACTCTGGACAGACCTGACCGTCTTGGGGATTTCAGTAGCCGAAGTCTCAAATGACTCTCCTGGATGTGGAGCCGGCTGGCTGTGGCCAGAACTCCGAGCATGGGAGAATGTCAATGCCTTCATGGCGCGACTGACAGCTAGTCACCTCATGACCTTTCAAAGTCTCGGTCTTTGGGCTCTAAGAGACGCCACGGAACAATCCCTCAGCCCCGGGTACAAGAGAGCTAACTCGCCATCGGATAATGAGATTCTCTCTCATAGAGTGATACTGGCATCGATATGGGTTATGACTGCTGGTGAACAGGTTTTTGCCGAGTACTACCTCAAGATCCGCGACAAGAGGGATATAGAAGTTGTTGATAGGATTTTGGATTTGAGAGACGATAAACTACCTTGGACCCGATCAAGAAAGAAGTACAAGGGTCGAGCACGTTGGGAGACAGCTCGGAGAGAGTTTGTGCGTAGGCGGTTTGAGGTGGAATCGCGGAATGAGAGCTTGCCTTTGGAAGCTCGGGAGATGGCTTCTAGAACTGCCAAGGCGATGATTCCATTTGTTCAGTTTGAGGAAAATTAGAAGAACTTTTTGCTGGTTTTTGTGGACGAGGACGTGACTTACATTCTCAAAGACAATTACCGGTATTTCTACAATTCGAATGCATTGCAAACGAATACTATATAGGAAAGAAACTCACTCTTATAGTCTATCAACTTTCACCCCAGGCAGCCAAATCCTTCACCTTGTACAAATATCATAAATCACAAACCAGATTCCATCAAGCGCCCCGTATTTTAATATCCCGGAAACCAATTTCCTAGTAGATGTCCATCCTCAAGATCGCCCAGACTGTTGAATCACACCGCCCTCCAATCCAAAGCTCTTCAGACTCTCACCAGCATGATGCTGCACCAACCCGTAACCAACCCTAACATTGTTCCTATCCAACCCACCTCCAGGTCCTAACTCGTTGAGGCTCGGTGCTCTTGTGGCTTCAATGATAGAGGATGGCTTCATATCGCGCATCGACCCTTCTTCCCGAGCCGCTTGGAAACCCAAGAGCACTCCGACCAAAGCCAACACAAAGCTGGCTAGATAAACCGCCAAGAGCTGGATCATATCATAACGAAAGACAGTGCTCGGCCGTGTACGAACACACGGATAGTTTGTCTCTGGGCCACCGTGAGCGTATCCTGAGTGTTTCCCGTTGGATGCCCACGAGACGGCAAGGAAGGATGGTTCGGACAAGAGCGAGACGATGACGTCCTCGTATAGCTTTTCTATGGCTCGTGGAAGGTTGTCGACCGGGAGATAGTTTATGTGGGTGATGAGAGATGTGAGCAAAAATTGTGTCTCCATGACTGAAAATGGCTGTCGGATTGTTCCATTGAGATAGTTCCTTAGGCCCAAGCCGAGGGAATGGTATGCTGCTATTCGACGGTAGTTTTTGGTATCATGTGGAAACACGTAATTCTCTTCTGGGGTGGCTACAGTGCGATCCTGGAGCCTTTTGTCAGGGTCTTGCTTGTCGGGGAGAAACGTGGTGTTGACCACTTTCCTCAGATAATCGCGACTGATGATTTCGTGAGACTGTTCACCTCGGATGTACCGAAACTTGGCAGTGTAGTTAACCTCGTAATGCTCGCAACCAAAAATGACTGGCTTGTAGGCGTCATGCCAATCTGATGCATTTCTCCACTTGGGTTGTGGGAGTGAGGTATCATTAACGGTAGAGTATCCAATCCAGATGATAGGTTCGGTTCGAAAAGCCCCCAGATTCTTTGGATGTGGTGGTGTAGAAATAGGCCTCCCTCCTGGGCCAGATTTGACCAACTGCTGGTCATAATCGCCTCTATAGGTATCAGCAACGTAGGTAGAGTTGCCTTCAGGCACGAGGAGGCTGATGTCAAACGGCGGTTCGGAGTCCCCAAGCTTCTTTACCTCGGATCCCACTCCAGAGGCGAGCTCCTGGCACTTGTAGCCTGGGGCGATGAAATTGATGGTGTAGGAACAGTCCCAGTTCTCAGAACATATCTCTATCCCTGCTTGTTTTCGAGTGGTTGCTTGACCTTGAGACATTACCCTAGGAATAATCACTTTCATGAACTGGATCCCGGGGTTTGCCCAATAGTCAAACTCGTTCTTGGTGCCATCCAAGACCGTATCTTTCGCTGTGGTGTTCCAAGCTAATATCGACAACCCTATGCGGCCGTTGATTGTCGTAGGAGTACGCCAATCGGACGTTTCTTCGTTGGCAAAGTTGAGAGTGCGTACAGCCGGACAAGACGTAATCTCCGACCACTCTGCCGCGACGGTAGAGAGAGTTTCTGAAGTCAAGACCACGACCAGAGGAGTGAGCCAACAGTACAAAGCAATACAGGCTGACACCTTGGCTCTCTTTATCGCCCTCCAATCGAGCAGAGACGTGAATTCGGTGTTGGCGGTAAAGATGGAATCGACTGTGTCAAGCCGAGCGGTCCTGCTTCTCACGACGAGCCAAGCTCGTTGCTGAAATGCCATGGTCACAGCAGTCCCGAAGCTGGCTTTGGCGCAGAAGGCAATGATGGTGCCATACCGGAACATAAGAGACTGCGCATCGCCCTCCCTGCCATTGAGTTGAATATAGAATAAATGGTGGCCAATGGCAAAGATAGTGCCGATTGAAAGGAGTAAAAACATCTTCCACGGCCGAAGTAAGAAGGTCTTCCAGGAGTTGTAGAATCGTGTGCATGTCCTCTCGTTGGCACTTTCGGAGCGCGGATTGTCTGAATCAGGTGCGGTTTCCGGTGGTACGGCGCCCAGAATGTGAGCATCCATGTCATTTTCAGATGAAGACACAGGCTGTGTGTCATTTCCATCCAGAATCGAATTATCCTGTTGGGCGTGGGTGTTCATCTGGTCGGAATACGAGTGTGCTTGGGGGTTATCCATTTCGCGCTTGATTCCGTAATCAGCAGAAAGATGAGAAAGGAGGAAAATATGTGAGAAAGATAAGCCCAAGAATGTTCTGCGATGCGGAGTAAAACTCTTTTCTTTTTTCATGTGGCAAACAATTGTCTCATTCCCAGCCTGACATTTGTTGGATCTGCACATTGGCAAGCCACGGCTGAAGCACGAAACATGGCTGTGCATTACACAGCTTGAAATTGTGAGGCCCAGACCGATCAAAGTGCGGAAAATAAGACGAATAAGTAATTGTTATTGGATGACCTGCAGCCTCTCGCCAAGGTCATGCACACAGCACCCCTCTTCTGGAGGCTTAGACAAGCGGGAGACACACGTTCCGAATCGCGATCGGCAATACAAGTCTGCAGACAAGCGTTTATCTATTATTTAGAGACCAGGCTGTACTAGAAAGTCCAATGGTCAACAAGAAACGTCTTCGTGACTCTTTGATGAAACACTGAGTTCCAGTTCTGAACCAAGTGGAACTGATATTGTTTCCTCCCATCCCCCCCAGTGCGTTCGATCCCGCCATGGATATGGGTTGGGACCTTCAGCAGCCTCCCGTAGCATCTGTTCGATATCATAGCATCTGACCATTATCGCTTTGACTTTCCTTATCCGCGTCTCGTCGCTGCAGCTGCTGTGGCCACCCTCAACGTCATCTCTCATGTACTCTACAACCCAGCAATTGTTGATCCTTGCTGACTCCGGAATCTGAGTCGGGTCTCCCGATAATTTTTCACTTGGTTTTCCTGGCTGCTCTTCCCTCGCAACAACTGCTGAAGCCACCACAGCCTCGATCTCCCCAACCCATGGGCCCTCCCTCCCGCTTTTTCTCAGCAGAGCGATGGCCTTGCGACGCCAGAAAGCATTTCTGTATTTGAGCGCCGTGAAGTATAGAGGGTGGATGATCCCCATCTCCGGAGTAAATAAGGGTAAGTCATCCTCTCTGTTTGAGGAAGTACCACCGTCGGCTGCATTAGGGGAAAGGGTCTCAACAATAGTGATGATTTCCTGGAACTGAGAAGCATAGTCGTCGAAGGCCATTTCCCGGGGTTCGAGAATATTTGCAGCATAGACAAACGCCGCTAAACACTGGGCACGGAGGACTATTAGTTGTTCATCGCGCCCTGTGGTCTTGTGACATGATAGCCATTGCGTCATGTCAGCCAAGTGGCGGCCTTGTTCGATGAGTAGTTCCGGTGGTAATATTCGGCGATTAACGTATCGATATGACGAAGCAATGGCGGTGAAGTGATAACTCGAATGTAAAATGCGAAAGAGCGCTTGGTCAGGTGTGCATGACAGCAAAGCCTTGGGTGTAGGGACAGGCAAAGGGGGTAAATTGGGTGCGCGGCCAACGGCAAATGTTGCAGTGTGCAAGTCAAGTTTCCGCAATAGTAATGATATTTCGTTTGTGATTATCATTGTCTTTGGTATTGGCATCGAGTCGGATGTCAGCAGTGAAAAGGCGCCTTGAAGGTGCAAGAGCCCTTTGTCATGTCGTTGCTGTAATGCTTCCACGCATGAAAGAAAGAGACAGGCAACAATGCACGGGACTGCACCATGCTGAAGGGTAAAGATATCAAGCTGCACCAGGCGTAACGCTTTGGTGTAGAGTTCTATTGCCTCGGATGGCTGGTTACCTCTCAGTACGTGTGCATCGTACGAGGCACCAAAGGCTGCAGCGGCCGCTCGCACCGAGGGAATGGATTGCGTCAGCTGGGGGATGGTATGAGACCAGAATGCTACCTCAAGGTCGTTCTTTGACCTTCGGGGTCCTTGCACTAAGACTCTGCATATGAGATTGACGAAGCGATTCTGCGGAAGGCTTGGGTTGGGCGCAAGGGATATCGGTGTTAGTCCAGGAGGTGCCCCATGTGGATAGGCACATGGTCTTTTAGAAGTCAAGCATCGTCGGCAAATTGGCTTTAATTCGTCACACTTGATTCGCCGGGATCTTGATAGAAACTGTCAGCGTCGTCATGAGGTCCAGATTCGTAGACGAGACACACTTGCAAGTGAAACACCCAAATTTCGATTGCTTGACATTAGTCCTGGTTCGTTTAGGCTTGGCCGTATCGGCTGTGGGTGTCAGCATGTTCCGCATTGGCCAGTGAGCCTAGTAGGGCTGACGACGACATTGAAAGACCGAGGTACGAAATGCAGAAGGAAAAGACCGAGCTGATCGAGGGATTACGAGCATTTAAAAGAACGAGTTCATCACCAACGTGGTGGATCTCGGTTCCATATCTAATCGCGTCCATGCCAAAAGAATTCTAGCGTAAACTCAAAGACCGAGGAAATACTGGGCCCAGGAAGAAGCTGGCCAATAGATTACCTTCGTTAAAGACCGAGGATCCCTGAAGATCGGGAGGTTTTCGTGGTTTCATGCAGGGGAGCCGCTCCTCCACAGGCAGCTCGGTCTTTGATGCAACTATTTTTGGGGAAGAAACAATTGCAATAAGAAGACAATTTGAGTCGACACGTTGAAGGAGACGCGTAGACCCTTCAGTTATTTATTTGCCATGCCTCTAGTTACTTTGCTCATTCTTCAACTGCCTCACAGCCGCTCTCCTTGTCTCCCCCATTTCCCTTCTGCTCAATCCTTTCTTCGTTAAACCCATTATCGGCCTTCTAACACCCTACGCCCAAATCTCGATCTCAAAATGGCACCAGAACCACAATTCTGCACAGACATCACCCCCGAGTGCCTCAAATACACCATCTATGGATACCGCCCGAATCTTGGTGTCAACGCCTTCTTTATCGCCTTCTTCGGTGTCTGCTTTGTAGCGCATATCTGGCTGGGCATTCGCTACCGCACCAAAGGATATGCCATTGCCCTCACTCTCGGCTGCTTAGCCATGGTGTTAGGGTATCTTGGTCGTCTGGGGCTGCATTTCCGACCTTTCGATGCGATCCCTTTCCAGGCTCAGGTCTGCTGCCTCATCATTGCTCCAGCCTTCAACAGTGCGGCTGTCTATCTTGTGCTTAAATACCTTGTCGAACTGTTTGGTCCCGAGTGTTCTATTCTCAAACCGAAGCAGTACACCATCGTGTTCGTTACCGCGGACATTATCTCCCTGGTCCTGCAAGCAACTGGCGGTGGCATCGCAGCAACTGCCGGCACCGACAAGGATATGCTGGAACTTGGAAATAATATCATGATGGCAGGCATCGCCTTCCAAGTCGTCACTCTATCCATCTTCGCCATCTTGTCGGTCCTCTTCCTCGTCAAGCGAATTGCAGCACGTCCTGTAGATCCTCTGTCCGGCACCGCATTGCAGGCATGGCGCAGCATGCGTTTTCGACTTTTCTTGTTCGGTCATATTACTGCGTTTACGGCCATTTATATCCGTTGTGTCTACCGAATTGCCGAGATGAGGGGAGGATGGGGCAATGAGCTTATGAAGGATGAGATTGCTTTCATTATTCTGGAAGGATTGTATGTTCTCATTCACGCCGTTTAAACACCCAGACACATTTCTAACTAGATACAATAGTATGATGCTCATTGCGACATTGGCTCAGACCGTCCTCCATCCCGGCCATCTCTTCCCAGCAATGCTTGGTTCACAAGTGAAGTCTGGTACGAAAGCCTGACCATACTAATATTCCAGGCTAATAGATCTCAGAGGACTCGTCAGGAACATGGACCGACATCACCGAACTACCTATCATCACCAAGTAAATGATTGTCGTGAGAGGGCTGTGTGAAATGTCAGGGGTTGGTTGGTTTTGTGGCGGAATGTTAAGTTGTGCCTCTAGGGTGGGTCAGATCACGACGCGACTCGGTGCAGACACGCGAACTAACCGCGGAACCTTTCCGGAGTCGGAGAGAAGAATCATAGATGGGATCCAGAAAGAATAATTTTATTGTTAAATATGGTGCCGGTATAAGGATTAGTAGAGGTTTGGCCTAATGTTGTTCAATGGTCGAGCTGTTTTACATCATAGAAGCGTCCAATATCATGTCTTTATTTCGTTCTGTCCAAGGTCATCACTTCTATGCCTGTGCTCCATCTACAACTTTTGCCTGCCTACAGATCAAAGATACTGGCGAATATTTGCCAAGTTAAAGATGGCACTAACACCATACCGCGCAGTCTCGTTGGTAAAAACCCAGGGTGCCTCCTCTCCCTCGTTGAAGAACTCAGGTGGGGACGCCTTATTGACATTCCAATCCTGGTTTTCAAAGTATCCGTCAATCTTGAAGAACTGATCCCAAGCGGCTCTTCCTAGTTCCTCGCTCTTTTGCTCGACTGAAGATATCGCTGTCAATGTGGAGTGGCTCTGACGCCACATCACCGTGGGTTCTGGGAACTCGAAGCCAAACTCTTTGAGTTGAACTTCGCGAGTTCCGTTGTAGGCTCTGCAGTAGCGGAGCCAAACTTCAGTGAAAGCCTTGACGACGGTTGGATGGTCATCCTTCGCGTAATCGAGCAGCTCAGTGAAGATCTCGGGGAAGCCAAATAGCATGGACAGATGAGAAATCGCCCACGCAGGAGTAGGAGGAGGGCACTCCAAGATATCGCCAGTTGTGGGATTTAGCAGAATGGCATTGTTTCCAATCCCGTGCGAAAGTTTCGACAAACCTTCGAGCATCTTCAGCAAAAGGTCTCTTGCCTTCTCCCAGCCCTCTGTTCGTCTCTCCCAGGTAGTCAACCATGAAGCAGCAAGAGGACCACAGTCAAGTCCAATATTAGCCATGGCAAAACCATCAGGAATTCCTGCGTGTTCTTGAACCTTGCGATGCGAGTCAAGGACGAGAAGCGCATTCTGACATTGGCCAAGCTCTGAAATCAAATCTCCCATGCGCTCATCGCCAGTCAAGTAGTAATAGATACGTCTGTACAAGACATTGGATATACGAAGCTGCTTGGAGCTGTCGCTAAAGTGCTGCACTCCGTGACGAGTTCCAAAGCCCTTGAATTTTCCAGAGTGATAAACATCGACTTCGGCAGTGTGTGCCGTCATGGCTCGAGCCATCTTGAACACGTCGGCACGACCTGTGTGGAGGAAGTATAACCAGAGCCACAAGTCTGTCGACAGCTCAGAGTTATCCCAGGCGTAACCGCCGACATCATATCTCCATGCATGACGGTATGAATCGTATGTGTGTTGGACATCGCCGTAGTCCAAGAAACCGTACCATCGATGCTGTTCAACTTGTCCTTTGTAGTACTTGAACAACAAGTCGAGGTTCTTCTCAATCTTGGTTTCCTTCTCTGCTGGGGTATTGCCCAGGATCTGAGAATCGGGAGACCAGCAGCCATGGAAGACCTTCGTAGAGTGCATATACTCTGGTGTCGGGGCAAGACAGGGAGGATCACGAACAAGGGACGAAAAAAGACTGAAGTCCTCGTTGGATGGTGTAGCCAAGAAGGGTCGTAGAAAGAGTTGGTTTGATCGCCCAATGCCATTCGCAGTAGCAAAACCTGGCTCGTAGTCCTCGTATGTGACATTGAGTGCATCTAATTGCTTGGGATACGTGTCCAGCCCAAGGCCGTCATGATAAGGCATCGTCTCAAGAGGTTCAGCCAATGGGGAATACAGCCACATAGTGATTGTTCCCTCATCCTTTGTAAGGTTCGAAAGGTCGATCTGGGTAGGGTACCGTTCCCAGAACTCGTTCAGCCCAACGGCAAGTCCGCCATGGTTGGCTGACCCGACGTATACTGTTCCATCGGATCGCCCACCGCTGGTCGACCTGACCCAGGAGCAGCCTGGTTTCGTTCGTTTCTTCACGGTGAAGCCGTCCGATGAGAGTTGCGATAGGGAGTATGCGTCCCAGGTTGGAACCGAGGCCAGACCGGCAGAGAGTTTGGTCATCTCCCACTCATCCTCTCGAAGAGTGACGGGTTTTCCAGATGTCTGGTCAATCCTGTTTTGAGTGGTGGGCCCAAATCTTAAGCCTGAAAGGCCTTGGACTTCCTCCTTCAACACACCTCCAGATGCGCCCCCAAGACGAACATGTCTATTGTAAAATTCGGTATCTTGAAGAGGGACCTTGAACTGGACACCCAGTGAGGTCAAAGGTTGGTCGCCATCGAGATCGTGAATGAAGGAGTGAACGATTCGAATTGTGGGCGCGTCCGAGTAAACATAGACTCTAACATCGAAGGGGAGATATTCTTGGCCATCGGCGACAACATTTCCAGAAACTTTGACAACAACGCGATTATCGGTCGCGTTTTCGATGACGATTTTCTTGACAAATGTCGCGTATTCCTTTTTGTTGATGGATGCGACAAGGGTTGCGCCAGAGCAAACAATGCGACCGCTCAGCGAGAGGCTATTGAACAAACAAGACCCAGCTGAAAGCGAAAACTCAATTCCCAGCCCAGCACGTGTCGATACCGAGATAATTCCAGATTCATCCTTGATGGAAATTCCCCCAGTCTGCTCCACACTCGTATCGACAGGATTGACACGATAGACCTCGTGACGACCGAGGTTACCACTAACCGAGTGAGTCGTCCACTTTAGTGAACCATCGGGCCAGTAGGCAATCTCGCGACAGTCGAGCGGGTACGTCTGATCACCTCCCCCAATGGTAAAGGCTTGGCCCGGGCGAAGATACCCCTTGGGCCAGGGCATGCCGAACGTGACACCGCTAGCCGAGCTCCTGTCGGACACCAGCCAACGCACACTGGCGGTCGACATTGTCCCGAGTGGCGAGTAGGGTACGTGACCAAAAAGAGAGAAGAGAAGAGAGTCAAGGGGTGACAAGGGTCGGAGAAGGAAGGGGTCAAGTTTGGGGGAAAGAGAGCACAATGGGGTTGGGGGTGTTGCCGCTAATTGTATGACTGACAAGCCACAGGGAACCGAAGTGTGTGATGGGAGGATGGGCGAGAGCAGGGAACTCCCCAAATTAACGTCAAAAGCCAAGCTTGACATTAACCTCGGGGGTTGGGCAGAGAAATCAAGTTTAACCTTTCCTGGGGTAAACGCGGGGGAAAAAGGGCGGGGAAGACGTGGATAATATCAGGTCTTTAAAGTCTTGGTATTGGGTAATTCCACCAATCCAGACTATTGACCCGGCGGATCTTGCCCCGAGACGCGGGTTAAGTGCAAGCATGGGACGGTATCCATTCAACCGACATGACCGAGCTTGGGATTGCGGCGTAGCAGTGACTGACTCAGGAGTCATATATTACCCCCTCTTCTTCCGTGCGGAGAAGAGAAGGGTCAGACTCGGTGAACTTTCATCTCGAGATCACACACTCTTAGTTACACCTCCAGACAAGTTACAGCCTCGCCCATCATGGTTGAACATCAGGAAGACCGCAAGGACCCCGGCACCGTCGACGTCCTCCCCGACAAGGATGAGGAGAAGAACCTCAGCGCCGATGAACTCCTCAAGGGTGCCGAGCAGGCCAACGAGGCCGAGCACAATTTGGGCTTCATCAAGGGAATCAAGAGATACCCCAAGGCCTGTGCCTGGTCCTTGCTCTTCTCATCCGCCCTGATCATGGAGGGATTCGACAAGGCCTTCATCACCGCCTTCTTCGCCTTCCCCGCCTTCCAGAAGCGCTATGGCGAACTTCAATCCACGGGCGACTATCAGGTTCCTGCCAACCTTCAGGCCGCTATCGGAAACTGTGTCAACGCCGGTCAGATCATTGGTCTTTTGCTCAATGGTCTTTTGGCTGATTGGTTCGGTTACCGATTCGTCATGTTGGGCTGTCTCTTCTTGATGATGTGCTTCATCTTCCTCCAGTTCTTCGCCACCAGCATCTACATGTACCTCGGCGCTGGTCTCCTCCTCGGTCTCCCATGGGGTGTCTTCCAGACCCTCACTACGACATATGCCGCTGAGGTCACCCCCAACGTTCTGCGACCTTACCTTACCATGTTGGTGTCCATGTGCTGGAGTATCGGCTATCTCATCGGCACTGGTACCCTTAATGGTTTCCTCTCCATGGAGGGTCAATGGGCTTACAGAATCCCCTTTGCCATGCAATGGATCCTTCCCATCCCTCTGGCAATCGGCATCTACTTTGCGCCTGAATCCCCATGGTGGCTCGTTCGAAAGGGTCGGACAGAAGATGCTGAGAGGTCCCTGCGAAGGCTTCAGAACAAAGAAGGTACCGAGGAGGAGATTGCCAACTCCTTGTCCCTGATGAAGTACACCATTCAGATCGAGAACGAGCAACGAACCTCCAGTACATACAGGGATCTCTTCCGCAAGAAGAACCTCCGACGTACAGAGATCACCGTCCTGACGTACGTCATCCAGGAACTCTGCGTCCCGCTTGTGTCGTATGTCGTCTACTTCCTGCAGCAAGCTGGTCTACCCACCGGTGCCTCGTTCAAGTTCGGTATTGGACAGTACGCCCTGGCTATCGTCGGTGTCATCATTGCCTTTTTTGTCATTCCCAAGGTTGGCCGAAGAACCCTGATTCTTTGCGGTACCACTTTCATGGCGTCTACCTCCATCCTCATCGGCTTCTTGGGTATCCCAAATACACTCGAGCAGACCAAGTTTGCCTACGCCATTGGCAGTATCCTCTTGATCGAGTACTTTGTCTTCTTCATCACCTGCGGTCCAGTCATCTACACCGTCGTCACCGAGATCCCCTCCAACTATCTCCGAATCAAGAGCGTCGCCATCGCCCGAGCGGCTTACAACGTCAACGTGCTCATCTACGGCCAGCTTGTCCCCCGCATGATCCAGCGTGTCGCCTGGAACTGGGGAGCCAAGTCTGGTTTCTTCTACGGTGGAATCATGTGCATCGGTCTCACCTGGGCCTTCTTCCGCCTTCCTGAGACCAAGGACCGCACTTTTGCTGAGATTGATATTCTGTTTGAGAAGAAGGTCAAGGCTAGGGACTTCCGAAAGGCCAAGGTTGACTTGGCTACCAAGACTGTGACTATTGGCGACCAGACAATTGATGAGGAGGCTATTGACAAGGAGACAAAGTAAACAATGGATTTGGATGAATACTTGGTAATATACTTTCTCACGGTCGGATTCCCTTCACCATAGCCTTTGGGTAGTGGCGATGGTTTCTCGACTTTGGAACTCTATAGCAATGTATAATGTTGCCTACACCAGAACGTTCGATGCTGCGTAGTGCTAAGCTTAATGGCTAATTAACAATATTGTGCTCAAGATCGAATTTGTTATCCATATCTGTTACTCTAATTCTACTTGACATGCCGCCAATCACTCACGACATCCCCATCCTTGGTTCCACCTTACAGCCTACTACCCTTCCAAGTTAGGCGCCATTCCCATTATACAAAAGCAGATTCGGGACCTCCCGACGATCCGAGATTAAGTTCTTAGTCGCTAGTCCCAAAATTCTCGCCTTGATCTCTGCAGGGGTTCGTGGGCCGTCCAGTGCCAACAGATACGCCACCACTCCAGCAACATGAGGTGCAGCCTGGGATGTGCCAGAAGTAGTATAAGTCGCAGTTGAAGATGTGTACCAAGCGGAAGTGATACTCTCTCCAGGTGCAAAGAGATCAACTACAGAGCCCCAGTTAGAGTTTCTCCATCGTTGATAGTTGCTGTTGCTTGCGGCTACAGTGATGGCGGCGGGGAGATTGGCGGGGGACCAGTCTGCCGAGTCAAGGTTAGAGTTGCCTGCAGCTGCGACAACTGGAACACCGCTATCGATGACGGCCTGAACAGCGTTGTTGATGACGGTCGAGCTGGAAGTGAGAAGAGACATGTTGATGACGGCCTTTCCGACGCGGTTCTTGGCTAGGATGTCGCGAATGGTCCAGTCCAGGCCATCCAGGATCCATGCGCCAGAGCCAGAAGTCGATCCAGTAACTTGAACACCAATAATTAATGTCTTCTTCGCGACTCCATAGGTAACTCCACCAACAATGCCGGCGACGTGAGTACCATGACCATGATCAGTTGCCGCTCCGTTTGTGGCATCGTACGCAAAGGCCGCTCTTCCCTCAAACTCTCTATGACTAGCCAGGAGTCCAGAGTCGAGAACGTAGGAAAAGGTACCGGCACCGGCGCTAGAGTCGTACTTGTAGTTGGAAGAGGAAGAGGGTGGGTTGGCGTGTGAGATGGCAGACAGACCCCAAGGAGGGTTCTCCTGTGTAACTGGGGAGGCCAAGAAGACTTCGGGGTTCTTCTCAACCGCAGTAACCTATATAAACCGTGTTTAATATTCATTTTGCCATGTCTCTCCTGCCAAGAACACTCACATTCGGGTTATGCTTAATAGCATCCAGCGTGTCCTCATCAAAAGACCCGACATATGCCGAGAAACCAGGGAATTGGAAAGTCTTCTCAAGGCCGGCTGGAGCATCGTCACGCTTCTGGACGTTCTTGGCGTGTAGCTCAGAGACCCACCGAGCATGAAGCTTCAAGTCGGAATCGGAGGATACCTCGGGTTTCAGTGCCACGAGCCATTGCTCAGATGCCGACCCAGTGGATCCTTGGGGAGCGGGCAGGGCAATGGTCAGCCCGATGGCTTGAAAGATGAGGGCCAGAGATGCAAGACGAGCCATTCTTGTCTCAAAGTTAAGGTGTCGCTTGTATGTGACGAGAACCCATAATGGGCGGACATATGGTCAATAAATAGTCGCCGCCAAGTAGCCTACGTATCGTATCCAAAGCAGGAAGGTGTCTAAATATGCCTGCCAAAAGCTCTATCTCGTGAGTTTACAGGGGGGTTCAGTCGTATTCCGGATGGAGTTGCGACAAGGATGCCGAAACAGCCTTCCCGAGTCGGTAGACTGCTCCGATAACGTCAAGACGGAGGGTTATCTCACTATTTTAAACTTTAAACTTTGCAGATCATGTCAGGGGACATAATGGAAAGATTAAGGTGACGCTTTGACACATTCCTGTGGGTGTGGTCACATTTGTTAAAGATAGAATGAGGCTGTAAATAGACGCCAGCGTTACATCTTCTCCATGCTCCCTATACCTCCACTTCTTGCACGTTACTCACCCCGGCGCTCTTATATCGTATGGGAAAGTGGTGAATATGCGCTAATTACCGGTCAAAGACCACAATTGTACCTCCAAGCCAAGCAGAAGCCCTTCCCACTTCAGACCTAGAACGGTTTACCGTCAATGATCAACCCAATACACTCCACCTTCTCCATTACTATCGGGTACCAAGAGACTTTTGATAATACTACATTGTAGGAAAAATATCAACTCCCATGAGCGACTGCAGAAAGGTATCGGTATCCAGCTGCGCCATTGAGTCCTCCCACTCAATAATCGAACTATCAAATCCGCTCCACTGGCTGCCTTCCGCATATCCAACCGAAGATGGCCACTGAGAAACTCCCGCACTTGGTGGAGGAATGCTATCGATGAGATCTGTCTGACCTCGACTATGGATCTAGTTAGTAGGCCAACTGGGCGGACAAGGGAGAGGTTCGTACGTTTGGGTTGTGAGCGTATTCATTTCATTGTCCACTGGGTAAGGGTCACCCCAGCTCAATTCGTCTGGTATCATTCTCTGGGATTGTCTCAGGCCAATCGTAAGAGGGATTAAAGAAGATACTCCAGGTGACCGCGATGGCTTAAGATCTTTCATAAGGCCCCGAAGTAAGATAGAATATCGGAGTGCTGGATGCGCGGTATCGATGCTGCACCTCTCGAGGACTCTTCCAGTATCCTTGAGTGTGGCAATTAAAACCTCTTGGTAGGACACACTAGGAATCCCAGATCGAAGGGCCTAACTTGTGTTATGCCAAGTCTTTTCCATCCCCATGGCAGTCTCTTACCTGGATCAAGAAAACAGAAGCAAACACAATCTTCATATAGTGTCTTGAACTAGCATAGCGCAGCGTGTTAGTTCCCGTCTGTGAGTGAAAATGCAGCATTAAACGAAGCAGAATCTCTGCTGCGTCGATAGACTGCTCTATGTAATAGGCGAGTGAAGTTGGCGGGAATTCCCAGTCGCTTTCTTGCTGCTCAACAGAGCTTCGACCAGAAAGAGATGCCGTATCCTTTCCTCCCTCTGCCAGTTTGAGATATGTGCCTAAACTTATGGAGAACTCGTAGAGCCGAAGGTACTCAAAGTCGATCCTTAGCATAGTCCTTGAAAACTCGGACATACCAGGGCCGCTAACTATAACCAATGAGTTTGTGTGGAAAGGGAGCTAGGATACAGGGCTTCTTACGCTCCCATAGACTTGTATATTGCGTCTTCCAATTTTGGTTCATCATGTCGAAGTGTTGCAGTAGCGCTATAAGGCGTTGATTTGTTTGTGAAGCATCTGATTTGGGCTCAATAATACCGTCTCCAGTCGGTGGATGCAGGACATCCTGGGTGTGGGCCAGAAGCTTCATCATTTCGACAAAGGCGGTGTGAAATGGAACGGAAACACCGAGACTCAGGTTAGGTATGGTGCTATCTACTGATCCGTGAAGGCTGATGTTGCGATCGTGGAAAGCCTGGTTGACCTGAGTGAGGTCCACGTCGTCGAAGCTCATCAAAGCCGGACAACCCAACCGACGGGCAAGTGACTGTGACATAATGAGGCATCCGAACAAGGTAACAAGATATCGGTCAGAGGTTTTGAGGACTGTGCATATTCTCCGGCTTGGGGGTAGAGATCGTAGAAGGAGGAATGCATTGCCGACGTAGGACCTAAGAGAGAGTAGTGTCAGTTAGCATGCACGTCATGCCATGAAGCTCAGGGCTCACCAAGCAACCTGATCTGTACGAAAGGCAGGCTGTAGGAGCTCACCAGCTCGTTGACTAGATGACGTAGATCTGCCCGATGTGTGGTTCTCAACAAGAGCGTGTATGGATCTGGGCAGCCACTCGGCAAGCATCAACAGAGTCTCAACGACAGACAGAAGCGACTTTGGTCTGACTCCTTCGAAGATCACCCTTCCCACCTGGAGTTTTGTCCACAGCCAACAGCTATTGTGAATCTCACTGCTTCTCTCGTACCCGCCTACAGCATGCTTGGGGAGGTGATAGTAGCGGCTGGAAACCGTGATCAGACATACCAACAGTATGTCATCCTCTTCGAATAACGAACGCAGGACTTGCACATTAGGGTTAGGTCCGGTGAGGCATGTGTAATAAGCGTCTGGGATGAAGGGAAAGAAAGGAAAGAGATCTCTGAAGAAGAAGTAGACATAGGCTAAGGCTTCTTTGGGTGTAACGACATTCTCCCAGAAAAGGCAACAGCGGAACGTGGCTATTGTATCTTGGGTATCGACATTCTCGCACGGCGAAACTGGCGACTCAAGTCTGCCTTATCCTTCCTCAATATTAGCTGAGACTGGAATTCCGCTCTCAAGTCTACTGTCTGAGGCGGCTGAATCGACTGAGTGTTGAGCAGGTTCGACCTGTCCCCCAGATGGTTCAATATCATTGTCTTGCCTGGCGGGCGCTTCAGACAAGAACAGGAGTGCATCTGCAGAACTCCGGACATCGAAATGGTCATGGGCCTTGATAGTTAGAGGGGGTCAGCATCTCGGGTAGATAAACGAGATCAAAGCATTGGGCGGGGTAGCACCAACCAGATTCTCGGTCGTCGTGTCCGGTGTTTGTGCTTCAAGCCGAGCTCGCTTCTCTTGGGCTTTCCTCGTTCGAGTACTCGTATCGTAGGGTGCCGATGGAATGCCTACCAACACCGGGGCAGCCTGGCATAGCCATCAGCGGCATACGCAGCGTTCAGCTCATTGGCATTTCCCACTGAAAGTCTCGATCAGAAATGTATAGACACCTATCACAAGAAATAAACATACCCCACGACAGGCCGTCAACTTGGTCGATGTAGTCGAGTAGCTTCAAGTTCATGTCACCAGGGACACCCATGACACTCCCCACGCCCAATTGCCAGATTCTATCATTGTATTAGCCAAGGCTTTATGGCAGTATCAATAAATTTGGCCGTACCGTGTCCATAGGTATTGAACGAGGGGGATCTGGGACTCTGTGGCTGCAGGCATCTTGTAGGAACTGTGCGTCAACGAAAAGATTTAATTGACAGCGAATTCAACGAAAATCAGAGATTATGCTGTCTTATATCAAAGCTGAATAATACGCCGGGATGAGCAACCTCCCTTGATGAAGATGGTCTGGATCCGGGAGTTTATGATCGTTGTGAGCCCGGATATACGCGGATAATTCGGTTGTAGGTGAAATTACCGAAAACACCGGGAGGTCGCCCAGCGCAGACCGAACTTTCCGAACTTTCCTCCCAATGAAGATAGATTATAAGATATATCTAGGTCATCTCATTCCGAAATTCCGATTGCATTGGCTCTGCGAGTTATACCTGTGTCTAGACCCAGCAGATTTGACTATTGCCAGAGTCTCTATCAGCCACCCACGACCTCCATCTCAACTCCCAATTTCTTTCACGCATACTTTCCAAATACTATCATCAATTCAATTCACAATATCTCCCGCTCAGGTCACCAAGAACGGTCACGCCAATGGCTCCGAGTATCCATACCCTCTTGAACGGGGAGCCCAACGCAACGAATCAGCTACTCGTCTTCGAAAACTGATGGTTGAAGCTCACATCGACCCAACCAAGATTATCCAGCACCCCATTGCTTGGGGTGGTTTGACTGCCCGTCTTGTCGAGGAAGCTGGGTTCCCCATGGTTTTTCTCGGTGGCTATGCTGTCAGTGCCTCTCATGGTCTGGCTGATGCTGGATACCTTGGCTTTGCCGAGATGGTCCATCGCACTCTTGAAGTTTGCAGAGTTGCTGACGTTCCCGTCATGGTTGATGGAGATACTGGGTATGGCAACGAAGTCAACGTCAGAAGGACAGTGCAAGGCTATGCCAAGGCTGGCGCCGCAGGAATCATGATCGAAGACCAAGTCAGCCCAAAGCGTAAGCGTCCCAATTCTGTAACGTACCAAAGTGCCAGATTTCGCTCACTATGAAAAGGTTGTGGCCACACCAAGGACAAAAAGGTTGTCAGCTTTGACGATGCCGTGTCCAGAATTCGTGCGGCGGTAGCAGCTCGCAATGAAGGCGTTGACATCTTCATCTTGGTCAGGACTGATTCCCACATCATTTCTTACGAAAAAGCCATCCGACGAGCCAAGGCATTCTTCGATGAGGGCGCCGATGCTGTCGCTATTGGGGCCATCACTTCCGTTGATGAGATGAAGCGCTCTCGACGAGACCTGGGACCGAACATTCCGTCCTTCATCAACATTATTGAGGGTGGAAAGACTCCTTCCATGTCGTATGATGACCTCGCGGCAATGGGTTACTGTAGTGTTGCGTATCCTTTGACGCTGCTGGCCGCCGGCATCAAGGCCATGAGAGAGGCGCTACAGGGACTGCTGAGGAAGACCGAGTCGCCAGACACCATCATGCGGTTCGAGGATGTATGCTCTGCGGTGGGCTTCCAGGAGTACTGGGATTTGGCGGAGAAACTCGCCAAGGTTCAGTAGTTAGCTTATTTACTGTGATTGCATGCTTCTTGTAATTTTTGGTCTATCAATTCACTTCGTATCGCCAACATTGATTCTCATTGTGCCTCGTTTTCTGGCATTGCGTACCTATTTTCAATGGAATTTCAGCTTGGATGGCCAATGAATGGCAATGCCTTAGTCTGTACTTGTTCCCCGACTCATTTTTGCCGAGGCGGCAAGTCTGAATCCATGGTCACCTCACTAGGTATCAACGGCTAGAAGTATTGTCCATCCCAAGGCGCCCAACAGGCTCTGTTCCCTATTCGAGCAAAACACATATCCTCGTGAATCAACAAAAACATGGACCATGTTGAACAAGTCCAATGTTTTCCCCCGAACTGTGAATTTTCCGAAAATCCCGGTGGCGCCAACGAACCTTGCCCCTTTGCCGAATTCCTCACGATCCACCTCAACTAGGTTTAGATCCGGGGTATCACACGGGGTAGAATCTGGGGAAGGGTCCAGGCATCGGTGTGAAGGAGATTCCAAATCACCCTGGGAGATACGTGGCCCTGCTCAAGGGCACGATAAAAGAAGAGCCTTTCTTCTCGTCAATTCCTTTCTTCTTCATTCACTGTTCAGCCCAACTTGCTTTGATACCGATCTCGGATGCCAAACATGGCTGACACTGAACTCAAGATGGCCGTCTCACACAGTGAGAGGAGAGACTCTAAGGGCGATGGGGACACTGCGATCCTCGTGCCGGAGAAGTTGTCAACTCATATCAGGCGAAAGGTAAGCGGCCTCATCATATTGATAAGACCCTGTGCTAACAAATGCGTCAGTTCGACCGACACATCATGCCTCTTGTCTGCGTCCTCTACGCCTTATCCTACCTCGATCGTGGAAACATTGGCAATACCAAAACGGCTGGAGCCCAAGACGATTTGGGGCTCAGTGACTCCCAGGTACGAAAGAGAACATACATCTCCATGTGTTTAGCAGATGCTGACCATCACAGTGGGCCTGGGTGCTGAACTCGTTTTACATCTGCTACACCCTCTTCGAGTGGACCACTTTGCTGTGGAAGCCTCTTCCGGCACATCTGTATATCTCGACTCTGTGTCTTCTGTGAATCTCTAATTGATTTCTCTAATGCATGCGCTAACTATCATCAGTTGGGGGGTCGTCGCTACCTGCACCGGTGTCGTCAAGAACATGGCCGGTCTCTGCGCCTGCCGAGCTGCACTTGGCATTCTCGAAGCCGCCTTTGGGGCTGGTGCTCCATACCATCTATCACTCTTCTACCAGCGTCGCGAACTAGGACTTCGTGTCTCTCTCCTGATCGGAATGTCGCCTCTAGCAAACTGTTTTGCCGCCTCGCTCGCCTATGGCATCTCCCAGATCAACGCATCTCTCGAACCATGGAGGCTGATCCTGCTTCTTGGTGAGTTGAAGGCCGCCTCCTTCTCTATCCGGTACTAATTCCCACTACAGAGGGTGCCCCGGCCATTATCGTGCACCTTTCGTCTACTTCTTCCTCGCCGACTCTGCTCAGAAAGCCAGGTTCCTCAACGAAGACGAAAAAGAGTCAGCAATCGCTCGACTCGGCACAAGAGACACCACCAAAAGGTCAAAACTCAACTGGAAGCAAGTCACTGCCGGTCTCAGCGATTATCAGCCGTACGTGCATGCCCTCATTCACTTCTGCTGCAACTACTCTTTCGCCGGTCTCTCCAACTTCCTCCCGACTATCGTCCAGGCGCTTGGATACAGCAGCATCAAGGCTCAAAGTCTTACTGCGCCCCCATATGCAGCTGCCTTCATTATCTGTATCGCGGCGGCTTTCTTCTCGGACAAGTTTGAACACCGCGGATTCGTGATTGCCGGCCGCTCGGCCATGGCGGGTGTCGGATATCTGCTCCTCGCCATTGTCGAAGACACCAACAGAATGAACATTCGTTACCTTGGAATATGGTTTGCCGTTATGGGCATCTTTCCTTCACTCACTCTTAATATTACTTGGCTTCTCAACAACCAAGGTGGTGAGACAAAGCGTGGCATCGGAATCGCCGTGATTGCCATTCTGGGACAGTGCAGCTCTTTTCTCAGCAGCGCCATGTATCCCAAGAAGGTTACGTAAGTGATCTCTCTCCTCTTTCATGCACATACTAACATGTTCAGTCCCTTCTTCGTCCAAGGTTGTGCCATCGGCTGCGCCCTCACATTCATGATTACGATTCTATCTCTAGGCTTGCACTTCAAGCTCGATCACGAGAACCGCAAGAGAGACCGCGAGTTTGGACCGGTCGAGGATCATGAGCAGCTGGACGTGACCCTAATGGGAGACAAGCACCCTAAGTTCCGTTATCTCACTTGAGCCAATCTCATCACATTTGGGTGTATTCTTGAGGTTTTGATTGAAACAAACAAATGTCCGGTCTTTTTTTCTTCTCCCAGTGACCTAGGATACTTGGGTCCATACTTTTGTACTCATTTCTCTTCGATTTCTACACATCTGATTGTGGTTAAGCATCACTCATTTGCCCTTCTCCGTTCCTCTTCTTTCTCAATATGCATTTTTGTGTCCCTTACTCAAAGGTCCCACCATAGATCAACACATAGCCTCGGAAAGTCCAGTGGAAGAATTAAGGCTCTTCTTTCTAGTAGCCACACGTAACATGGGAAGTGACCGTGTATTGCTACCGAGCGGCAATTCTCTTCGGCCGCAGACGTTGCCCAATGGGCAGCGAACGCAGCTCAAGTGGGGCATTCGGGGTTTCTCAACTGAGGAGTAGTGAGGTAGCTGGCTACCCTACAGACCAGCGTTTTCACGGCGTCGCGTCTGTCCCTGCCCTAATGAAAGACTAGGAATTATTTTATTTCTTCTCGGTGCATTGAAATTATTTAATAGATAGATCTATAGTCTTGTTCCATTATGATAGAGACGCTTCTATGTTAATTGAAGTTGCATACGTAGATTCTTTACTCGCTTTTGACTTCTCACTAATCATTTAGCACACACGCTAATCGGATCTCATGGGGAGAATATTCTGAGTTCATCAGCCAATCAGAAAGCGCTTAATCGCTCCACATATCCTCGTGGAGACTAGGTCGAAGAGTGGGAGATGCTAAGGGGTACATGTATCTAGGGCCGAGTTATGCGCTTGAGTAAGTACTTCTTATCATCATTCAACTGTTGAGCCGACCCAATCAGAGACTGATCCCAGCCATAACACCAGAGCGGACTTGTCGGGCCACCAGCCTACGACGTGTCAATACCAAGTGACCCATTCACCTTTATCATCAAATGCCGATGATGCTCAACTTGATGTAGGAGCATATTGAACAGGAATGGGCTCATGTAGGGCAAAGATCGAGCTTCATCAGCTGAGGTACCCTGATCGTCGATAACCAAGCTTTCCCCACACAGATAAGAGTTGTAAGACAGGGATCTTTTGTTCAGACGTCTGAACCCTGTCATAAGCACATCATCACCTTCCACATTCGATGACGTCCCGAAGATGGTCAAATGTTTAAATGCTACTTAAATAAACGCCATATCACGCCCACTTCTGCAAGTTTCAATTGAGGCTGGTAAACACCAATGCATCTCCCCATAGTGCCTATCGCTATCGTGGCTTGTGCCTCACTGGTTCTGGTCCCAACAGCTTTATCCATGATGGCCGACCGAAAGGTAAGGATTCTGCATAAGAAAAAATTTCATGTGAAGGGTTTACTGACAAGATATTTTCAAGTCAATCACGTACACATTTGATCTCATGGACGATTATAAACAGTCAAATGACACCGCGACCAGGTAGGACATGCGATATTCGTGATATCTAATAGTCAGGCTAACTTCTCAATCTAGCATCGTCAAAGAAGACACGGGCGCAGAACATTGGAAGGCCACTCGCACCATGATCCCTACATATTTTCCCCCGTAAGTGATAGAACCTTCCGTACCAACAGTCATTGCTAACACCGTTTGATTTTAGACCTATGACCCTGCAGGCTATCGAGAAGCTGAAGGGGATCAAAGGCCTGGTTGTGGACGATGTGCCAGAGGAATTGTGAAGTCACACCGTAGTTGGAAATATCGATTCTCTGCTCAATGCAATTGATTTATTCAAAGTCTTCCTGTAAATAGAGTTGCTCGATATTCCTCATTGTTCTTTTATGATTTGATGTCTTAAGGTTCACAGCGTAGTGGATAAGATTGACCTGAAGACGCTTAGTCGATTATCCTTCCTTTTCATACATATGGGGTCACCTATATGGGAGCTGATTGAAGAATGGTGTTGTTATTATTATATAAAATGACAACGAGAGGCCATGAGCCACAGTAGGAAAAGACACTGAGGAAAAGTGTCGCTTATTCCGCCAGGCAAGCTCACAATGTGGAAGAACGTTTGTACAAACCTTTTTCAGGTCTGATTCTGCCCATCATGACATCAATAATTATAGTATTGGAGAAGGGATCTTGCACTAACAATTCTATTCAGAGTCTAGTCGCTCGAGTTGCTGGTGCATGGCAACCGGGACTTGGATCTTGATTATCAACTAAACTCTCCAACACTCTCAACATTCCTACTCCATCTTCCGTCACTATCTACACTAGAATTTCCTACAAGGGAAGTACCTGGGCTAAAATGTGTAAACCACTCGGGGGAGCACTTTACAGCTGGCCATCAATGTAAGAGCGGAGAGCACCAACTCGGGCATAGACACCAGAGAAGTTGGGCTGAGCACAGCCCTCACCCCAAGAAACAATGCCAATGACAGTGTTGGAGGTGTCGACGATGGGACCACCGCTGTCACCCTGGCAAGAATCCTTACCGCCCTCCTCAAGGCCGGCGCAGAACATGTTGGTGGTAATGGCAGAAGTACTATACTGAGCTCGGCAAGTGGCACGAGAGACAATGGGAATGGTAACCTTCCTCAAAGCGACAGGCGAGCTGGGAGAGCCCTGAGAAGTGGCACCCCTGCATTCCAAGTCAGTTTTGATTCGAGGAGATGTTTGGATCTACTTACCAGCCTGCAACAGTGGCGGAAGAGCCGGCAGCAGGGTCAGAGCCTGAAGCAGCCAGGCGGCCATACGAGATGGTGGAGCTACTGGCGATGGGAGTAGACAGCTTCAAGATAGAAACATCGTTGTTCAGGGTCGAGGAGCTGAAGCTAGGATGGATCCTGATGGAAGAAACGGAAGAGGTAACACCACCCGAGTTGCGGTTCTGTCAATAGTAAGTTAAACAGGTGTAGATTTTTTAAGTCTCAGAGAAACATACCAGACTTCCAGCACGGACCTGGAAGGCGCTGGCAGCGCGACCAGAAGTGCAGTGAGCAGCAGTCACGACGGTGTTGGCGTTGAGGAGGGTACCGCCGCACCAATGACCGCCATTGTAAGAAATGCTGACGATGAAGGGGAAGTCACCAGCGCTGGCAGCCGTTCCGCCGACGATGAGGGGGCGGTCCTGAGGCCTAGCGGCGACAAGAGGAGCAACGAGTGCGACGATGGTAGCGAACTTGACCATAGTGAAGAACAGGCGGAGGATCCCAAGAGTAGAAAGCTGAGGAGTGAAGAGAGGTTGTTGTTGGAGTTGAAAGATTGTTGGAATGGTGATTCTTCATCCTTATATATGTGAAGATGAACCTCTTGATGGCTCGTCTCTACTATATTCGGTTCCATACCTGCCTCTCTGGTTGTTACTCCGCGATAAGCTCGCTTGGTGATATCTGAAGGTATGCAAATAGGTGTACCTGCCTTTCTGGTACTAATCTCCGTTGTTCCGTCGTCTAGTTCGGCATTTGGAAGAAGCGTTTAACCTTGTAATCCTCCCGAGCAAGTGATCGACATATATAGCGCTTGGCAGCAAGGATCAATATCCCGATGAGGAAAGTCGTTAACTACATCGACCATTAAGAATGTGGAGATGTGCGGATGATCGGGGGATCCGGCAATCATCAGGGACAGGAAATTGATAAGAAAAATGCAGGAAGAGAAGGAATATCACTGCTGGGCGTATCTCTCACTTGTTGTTTCACTGTCGTTGACAGCGTATGAAACATGTTGGCTTTGCAGAGAATCTCGGGAATTAGATTAACCCGGGCGGCTTATCCCCAAGAGCCAAGGCACTTCTGCACTACTACTCTAGGCGGGTGCATTACTTTAATCCGGTCATGCGCCATTATCACCTTGGCCCAATATTCTGAAACTGGCAACTAGACAGGATCTTTTGTAACTCCCACCACGCAATACTAACCTTGAGATAACGAACACATTAGGCCGCATAGTAGAGACCTTTTTGACCCTGTGGGATACCTTGGGTGCTCCCACGCGCCTTGAACCACCCCACGCCGAGATCAAAGTGCAGAACATTAAACCTACCTTCCAAAGATAGCAGCCAGCGCCGTCTTATCTGTTTACCCCATGACCAGACACGATGTTCTTCTCGGATGATGCGGCGAGTACTCTGGTTTTGATTGGTAGGGCGGAGATATAGCTCAGCTGCCAAGTTACGGACGAATGTTCTAAACAGGTTCTAGGGGAGATCGAATCTGGAAGGTAGATTTAGTGTGATGCGCGATGGACTTAGGTCTATCAAGGTTGCTTTACGGTTTATGCATAACCCTAGTGTTAAGTAAGCGTATACGGGATGCCTGACTTGGCTTGGAGTATAGGAGCACTATAAGTTATGAGACTAACGTGAGTCATGAGGCCAAAGCAGTAATGATAGATGACTAATCTTGAGTAAACAGTATTGGGACATGGAATATAGGGACGAAACGGGCTCTTGTGAGGTATGGGCCATTGAGGCTCTGCAGGCCAGATGTTTGAACGAAGTCGAGGGGTTGATGGGCTGAAGGATACGTATGATGAAGAAGGCATGCAATATACGACAACAAGCCGGGGTCACCTTTTTGGGACAAGAGGTAAACGAAGAAATACATGCGGTTACAATGGTTTGAGGCAATCAAGCTTAATGTTGTGATGTGTTAATGACTGTACCTTGGTTGTCGCGGTTGACGGCATCTGTTGGAGTCGTCATGAACCGCGGGGCTCGGGAGCGCTCATGCGTGTTGTCTTTGAAGTGACAAATGAGCTATCGTGCCCCTCGAATACTCTTACACTCTCTTCAAATCGCATTGGTCAGTTTGCCCGCAAGCCCAACCTGGGTTGTCGTCGATCGGATAGTCGGAAAGTTTATCTGTAGTTCACCTATTGGTAGATTCAGAAGCAACGAACCTCGAAAAGGCCTATGTAATAGTGGGATGATACAATTATAAATATGTGGGAACTTTACATGGGCTCAATTCGTCACCCATGGAGAGTTTGATCCCAGAGACAGAGTCAATCAGAATGCCTACTCAGGAAGAACAACAGAACCTCGCCGTCGTCACCGAGTACTTTGACGAGTACTGGAGTAAGGCCAACCCCGAGATTGTCGACAAGTTGTGCGCAGAAAACTTTGTCATCAACTATCCCATGCATGGCCCTCGCTATGACAAGGAGGCTGCTAAGGGGATGATGCTAGGGTTGAAGGAAGTGAGCCGTTTTCCCCGACCTGTAGTTGTCGCCAAGATTTCCCTCCTGACTATCACAGGCTTTCCCAGACATTTCTTTCCGTGTCTACCAGCATCCCCTTATTGCGAGCGGTCCCTACGTTGTTGGGCGATGGATCGGTGGTGGGACGCACACTAGTGTCGCTATTAGTGATTTGGCGGTTGGTGCTCTCGACCATGCCAACACTGGCAAGAAGATTTACTTTTCCGGCATCACCATCTTTACTCTGAAGGACGGCAAGATCGTTGATGAGACGGCCGAGGAAGGTACTTTGACTGCGCTGCAGCAACTTGGTCTTGTTGCGCAGCCTAACCCCGGCAAAGAGATCAAGTATCTTCATGAGTGATGGAGTATCGTACGTGCGGGAACTTGGTGAATGTGTCACATGGAAGTCTAGTACTGGGAAATTGAGACCAACATGCCTTGTATTTGATCAGAATGTGAACTGCCTGTGGTAGCTGGTGATGAATGTCAGAATGTGATCGTCAAGTGTCAGTATTGTTCTTGGATTGTGGGCAGAGATTGAAACAGAATTTGATCGATAAGACAACTAAACAGATACGAACAACGGCAAACAAAAATTATGGACGTCTTCCGACGCCCTTAGAGCCCCCAATGACACAAGATCCGGATCAAAACAAGAACGCCATAAACGCCAAACGAAACGCCCTCTCTCACATTCAAGCCGTGCCACAATTCTGTCATTCTGCCCCCCCAGATGATGCGCAGACAAGTTGCTAACTGGCCTGCCTCTTACGGGCGCTCACTTTCTCTTTTCCAATACTCTCATCTCGCGCTTAATATCATGAACATTAGCCTTGGCCTTCTCTAGTTCCCCCTGAAGCTTCTCCATCGACTCTCGTGCAACATCAAGATCCTGTTTCTTTCCCCACCAAGTAGAGAAAAACCAAGAAGAAGTATCCTCCTTGGGCGGCTCCGCAACTTGTCTCCGTTTAGCCGGAACATTAGTGACAGTTGAAGAAGCTTCAGCCTTTCGCTTTTTCGAAGGAGCCATGGGAGGACTAGGTCCAAAAGGATTGCGCAGTTCCGAGGGAGCTACAGGGCGAGCAGGGGTAGAAGGAGTGCGCTTCTTCAAGGGAGCAGCGGCAGAAGGAAGAATCGGGTACGAAGGCAAGGGGGAGCTAGACTCCTTGGATACGGTGGCATCACCCTTTGGAGGATTTGGTGGTGGCATGCCAAAGTCGAATATCGAGTCGGCAGTTCGCAAACCATAGATGGTGGTCCATTGCTTCAACCGCCTGGATGGCTTGTTCGAATCCCTGAGGGCCTTCATTTTATGGACGAGATCCGAGCGGAGGCGGAAGGGGTCTGTTTCCACGGCGCATGCATAACCGCTGGCGAGAGCATAGATATTGGAGATTGCAAGCATGGCGGTATCGTTGTGTTGCTCGCATTCCTAGACAAGTAGTGTTAGCGAGTCGTCTCAGGGGGTAAAAGCGTATAAGACAAGCCTTTTCAAACAACTTGAGTTTCTGGCCCAAGCTGTCATCGCTGAGATTCTCAGCCAGCCAGCGGACCAACAGTTCCTTTAGATCATTGGGAGTTGTGGAAGTGTCGGAGCTCTTGGGGTCCAAGTAAGCCGCGTTCAAGGTGACGAGGTCCACATGGACAACCACCCAGTGTTCAAGCATGATGGCGAAGACAACATGCCGGTATAGCTCGAGATTTAGGACATTTGGGAGGTTATCCAGCCCACCGACGACGAAGAAGATCCAGCTTTGAGGCCTTTCATTAAAGGCCAGACATGAATAGATGTCCGTCTTTGAGAGAGGTCCCTGGATGAGATGCTGGATAGTAGACTTCCACGGGTCTGGGATGCCTTGCTGTGGGGTTTCGGCCGGCTTTGTTGGCTGCTTATTTGAGCATCTTTCTAGATAGATGGACATGATTTTGAAGGCGATTGAGAAATTGTTCTGACTGGAGCGTCGTGGTGTGCTGTAAGTTGAGGGGAAATGTCTTCTTTGCTATAGTTGAAGCCCGAGATAACTGAGTCTGAAGATCGCAAGTGGTAAGTCGAAAAACAGAACATTCAAAGTAATTCAAGGCAGGAACCGCGTATTTAGATGCAACTGATCGCGAAGTGTGGCGCTGTGAAGGTGCTATCCGCGGAACAAAGGAGCCATAGGCTCGAACGTGGGTGTCTGGGCTCTCCAAAGACTTTCTTTCGAAAATCTTGGAGACCATTTCCGCCCAGCTTTGTCTTGTCTGCCTAAGCGCTCACCCATTTTTGAAGCCAAACTGGGGCCCTGGCATTGTTCAGTCGCTGTCCGTCAGTGAACAAACCTCAAAAGGTGGTTCATCTCTGAGATGTTCTGACTTTGATTCCATACCACCTTTGTAGTCTCCTCCCCATTGGATCAGGAGTTGTTGCGGGTACAAGGGTAACTTGTTCTTTGCAATGTGCTTCTCTACAGATGAAAGAATAGAAGAAGAGACCGTTGTAGTAGCGTCGCCCAATGTAGGAACGGGTGTTTTCCACTGAGGGAGTCATACGTAGTCAACCGACTAAATATTATGGCTTTGTAAGTCGATAGCTACGAAGCCATATCTGCGAAAGCAATTGAACAAATTGGTTCCTTAATACTCTGCGTTCACTAAAAGTCTAGTCCCCGGTCATAGTTCTAGCCGGTCACCCGTTTTCTTCAAGCCTCCAACGTCCTTGCAGAAAGCCTTGGGTTTCGTACGTGAGACCTCTGAAACGTGTCGTGTAATTTAGTCAATGACAGCGCCATATGAGCGGCGAAAGGCTTGGGTTGTCTGGCTGGCGAAACCATAGCGTGACGACCGAAAGCGAGAATTCCAGCTGTGCGTATTTTTGCCTCAAGCACCAATGAGAGGTCGCATTAGGAGAGATTTTTCGATTAATCAAATATGCCTTTTGAGTAATCTATTCGGGAACCTGGCGCGTCGCAATCACAGCAGTCTTCTTCGTCATCCGGAAGGTCTTCTTGGGGGTCTTGCGACTCAAATTCGGGGGCTTTTGAAGTCTTGGGAGTATTATCTGCACCCTCTGACGCCTATGATCAGTCTGTGGAAAATGCGAAAAGAAAGGAATATAGTTACTGGTGCCTTGCTTATCTTCTTGAGTACTTTGAGCAATGTCGCCAAGTTCGCTCTCCATCAAGGCGTCGAATCTACGGTGCCATTCGTTCCAAGCAGCGGTGCGATTAACCTTGAACCACTCTACCCAGGCGTAAAATTCGGCGTATTGTTCAGCCTTGGCCGGGTCTTCACCAGCTTTCGGGCTCGGTTCATCCTGGGTCTTGGCTTCTTCCTGGGGCGTAGATTTGGTCTTTTCTGGCACAGGGCGCTCGTTCTTTGGGCACTCGCTGGTTTGGTTGCTAGACTCCGGCCGTGTCGAGCCGTTGTCGTTGTCGGGCATGTTGAAGGCGAAATAAATACAAGACGGGGCTGAGAATCAAGATGCTCTTGATGGAATACTTGATGGTGGTGAAAAATGTGATCTGATGGTGTATTTTGTTGAAGTGCATGCATGCAAAGAGTGGAAATACTATGGCAATATTAGTTAAGGGAATAGTAGTTGCATCATGTGATGATCTGTTAAATGACGTTGTTAGGAAGGAACGATGTTTAACCATCGGCCCGATAGATAATACTAAGGCAGAGAGGTTGTTGAGTGAGGGCATCGCGACCTGGAAGGTTTTGTTGCCTAAAATGCCAGCTACAGTGCCAGCCTACATAAGGCACCAAGAATGCCAATCTGCATTCATTTTGTTGGAGGAAAAAAACGAGAGTTGACCAAATATATTAAGGGAGCATCCTGGTATTGTATTTTACTAGCTATCAATTTTTACGATCTTCTAGCTCAGTTTTCCCATCGAGGGCCGGGCTTCAAGTATGAGAAACAACGCGTTTCCAACATGTCATAGTATTATATCCCAATGCCAAAATAGTGGCCTTTTTTAGCCTTCCCGCTGCCTGTAGTCGAAGACTCATACAATCATTTGACATGATGCACCTTTTTACGTGACTCGTTGTGGCTTGCCCGTAACATGTACAGTAGATGGCCTCTTGCGCTTAATCTCCTTGAGATCCAATATACGTCTCTCCTTGATCTTTCCTGAAAGCATTGCTTACCCTCCTAGATGTACAAGTAAATTCAGCTTCTCCATAAGGTCAGGAATATCATTTTAGGCTTACCTGAATGCCTCTCACACCCTATGAAAGATGGTCACACAAGTTAGACACGTGAAAGTACGGACTTGTTCATTCCGACCTGGCGCCTGGCACACCGCATCTGTGTGCCGTCCGTGAAAGAATACAGCAATTCAAGTGTCACAATTGCGACATCCTGTCCTCCGAAACTATCACGCATTCAACTCTTCTCCGATCACCCATTCTCTGGGCGTCGTTGTGACAGACCAGGGTTATAAGGCGCACCAATAGCCAAGTTGCCCACACCATTAGCAACTGTAACCCACCTGCATAGCTAGTGAGCAATGTTTCATAATATCCACCAAGCAGATGCCTGTCCTGCTTTTAGCCACGCTTTTCACAAGTGACGGGCCGAGCCAAGATGCTACAATGAGGGGTCGGTACATCGGCGTAAAGACCACCGAGGTCATGCGAGCCCCGGACGACGATCACAATATTTCCTAGTTTGGGGGCACTTATTGACGAGACATCTCGATATATACTAGTTCGACATCTAGAAATGACACTATGTACAGAGTTGATGTCCTTTGCCTGCCGCAAAGATGAATCTTCCCCGCAAATGAATGCGCTTAGCAGACGTTCTTGGAAGCGCTTCCAGTAATGCCCCAGAAAATGTTCTCGGCACAAGGAGACTCCCGAACAGAGGTGTTGTCAATCTTGGCCTTGACATAGATACCGCTGTTGTTGGGGAACTCGCTGCGGGCAGCAACGCGCACCTCTCCTCCGCCGTTGATGGTTCCGTCACGGATGGCAAAGTTGTAGCAGTTCTCAATCAGGATGGCATTGTTTCCGTTGTTGGCGAGGTCAATCTGCTTGATCTCGGCAGCACCGGACATGGAGACGCAGAAGATACCGCGACCACCGCCTCGAGAGTAAACCTTGTCGATCCAGACGTTGGTCTTGGTGTACTGGCCGTCAGGGAGCTGTCCGTTGTTATTGGCGAAGCGAAGAGTGGCGTAGCCGGTTCCTTTGCCGACGTTGTTGCCCTCAACGTAGCCGACCCAGGCGTTGGTGGTCTTTTGGAGGAGCAGACCGCACTCACCGCAATCGCGGGCAATGACCTTGTTGATGTCCAGGCCGTCAATGTTCCAGGTTTCAACGGCGTGGCTGCCGGCGCCGGTGACGGTGATGGTGTCCATCTTGACGTTGGTGTTGGCGGCAGCATCACGGTCGAAACGGATGCCAATACCGCCGCTGAGGTTCATGGTGATGACGCCCAGGTTCAGGTTCTTGGTGCCTGAGAAGCGAAGACCGAAGTAAGGGTTTCCGGTCATCTTGAGGTAAGGGATCTTGACGTCGTTTTGGTTGGTGACCTCAATGGCGCCACGGCCGGACCTGGTGGCGGCGTTGAGAGTGCCGCAGACCTCCAACGTCTTGCCGCTGGTGACGGTGATGGTATTGGCGCCGATGCTGCCAGAGGACGAAACGACAAGACGCTGACCGCTGCTGATACGGTCGAGGGCCGTCTGAATAGCAAGACGGTAGTCGGATCCAGAGTAGACGTTGGATCCGCCGACCTTGGCGGTAAAGGTGCCAGAGCCAGTGACAGTAGCCTGAGGGCTGCCGTCACCACAAGCGGCGTTGACAGCGCTGGCAAAAGCCAGAGCCGCCGTAGCGATGGAAGACAGATGAACCATGATGTTGACTTGGCCGAGCTTATACTCAAAGATAGAATTGAGAGCAAAGACACTGGGAAGTTCCTCTCTCTCACGATAATACGAGCGACAGCGGTCCTTTTTATGCCCCCAAGGTATTATGTTTTAAGATGTCATTATAAGCTACCTACAAGTCCCTGTTCGCAACAGGGATCTTCCCAGAATCCTCCAATTGGAGCCGAGAGAACCATCTCTCAAATGGTCAAGGACCGGCGGTGTGGGAGGATTTACGGCCCACAAGAGTGCAACGGAATGACCTTCTCCGAGCGTGACCCCCATGCCATCCGTTTCCACCTATCACCGGGCCACGGCAATAGTGTCGTTACTCTACCTAAAATGCCGCGGACGCTGAATGTGGGAGGTGGAAGCGTTGGCTGATGTGACTGCCGCTGGGTTATGCCGGCTTGGCCCAAGTCCGGGGTGCAGAATCTGGTCTGCTTTTAGTCTTTGCATCGTCTTAGACAACGTGATTGAGTCGTTGCAGAGTTCGTAAATGTCAGGTTCTTTGGGGGTGACAGTAAATCAGCTCATATCCGGATAGTCCGGGCCTGTCAATTTCGTTGTTTCATATTGACAAGCTTATTTCAACCATGGCGAGACGCCATCACCAAAGACGGTTAGGCTCGATATCGAAGCTATTCGGGCTTTTTACCCCAGACCACCTTCATGCGGAAATAGGCGTGAATCTTGCTGTTCCGCATTTCACGCCGCAGCCTCGCAGCGTAGACTGATACCTCCTCTCTCGACCAACCTTCCGAAGTGGCCATATAGAGGACATAGCCTTCGGTGTCCTGCTCCAAAGTGGCCCGTGAGAATCGGCCCATTTCTTTCAGCTTTGGGTCTTTGGGCCAGTCTCCAAGAGGAACCTGTAGCGAGGTTAGAAAACCCTCTCGGTAACAGAAGACGTAAGGAACCTACCTACCTTGATATTGAACTCCTGAATATCAACGAATCCGGCGGCCTCCATCCCCTTGCGCTGCTCCTCGTCGTCTACAAGGGTGAATGACCGACCAATTTTGAGACCACCCTTAACAAAGAGCTTCCCCCATTGAGACATAGCGGTCTCATCGGTAACGGTTCCATCGTCGCTCTCTAGCCATGGTGCTGATTCTAAGCTCTCGATGTATCCCCCCGGCTTGCAGCATCTGAAAGCTTCACGGAACAAAGCCCTCCAATCGACAATGCTGCCGTTCAGATATCGCATGTGCACATAGTCGAGAGAACCTGGCGAAAAGGTCCACTCTTGCATACAATCATCGATGTGGCTGGCAGATGTCAGTAATTGCCAACATAAGGCGTTCTGGACTGTGCGTACAACTCCAAGTTGGGTGGCACCCAACCGGGTTGGATAGGCGATATATCGGTACCAATCACCTTGCATCCGGGATGCTCATCTGCAAAATCGCTGTGATAAAGATGTTAGTTTCCAGTCTCGCATTTGATAGAGCACTTACATAGCCCAAATGCCTGTCCCGGTGCCGATATCAACTGCTCTCTATGTTGAGTTCAGTAATCAGGAAGTGTCTGTAGTCAAAGGCTGGCACAACCAACCTCGATGTCCTTTTTCAGTGGTGCTAGATAGAGCTTCTCGCCGATAGCTAGAGTCAGAAGGTGATGGCTACCTAGGTCAACGCCACTCAACCATGAACGGAAACAGCATTGACTCACTTGATGTCCATAGACTCATTCTGTTGTTCATCATTCGAACCCCTTCAGTCATGTTAGTCGCATTCTAATAGAGACATACTATGTGTAGTCGTACCAGTATTGAGCGTTCCCTCTTTCGCTATGGTACGTTCTGCCATGAATAGTTCGGTACTGGAGAACACTGTCACTTATCGACGTCGTTGACTCAGCCAACTCGTCATCATCCTGTCCAGAGTCCCGATCTTCGGTGTTGACAGCCTATGAGGGGTAAGCACATGAACCCTGCATGAACTCTGGGGTCTCGGGATACTCACTGGAGGCTGACCCGTAGCCCCAGCCGCCGACTCAGTGACACCGGCAGATTCGGTTTCGACTGGCCTAGAGGCAGGTTCAACACTGCTAGACATGGTTGAAGATAGCTTAGTAGTAATGGACGTGAAAGAGATTCTTTCGTGATCGCGAGGGAAATAAAGGAGGGGTTGAGAATCGCATGACAGCCTTCATGCATACCCTTGACAGCTGCAGCGCTCCGATTATTTGTCCGCCATGTGTCACCCGCAAAATTGCCGATCATATACGGATACGTAATTGAGGTTCTCAAAAACTCGAAGGGCCTGTGAGTCCATAGGAGTGTAGTCACTGCGCTGCATGGCGACGCGCTCGGGTAGTATGACCAGGTGCGAGGCCGACATTGTTGGTCAGTCACCAAGTTGAGTTCAAGTGGAGATTTTGAGTTGTAAATTGTTGATAGTTAATACTATGGTTGAATTATTTCTGAATGGAGATTTGCTAGATAGACTGTGATGAAAAGGTAACAGAGTGAGCTATGAGTCCGCCCCCTAGATACAAAAGAAATAGGCATATCAGAGGCAAACAAAGAAAAAAAAATATTGACAAGACTTGCTGGGCCATGCATTCTTGACTCCTCAGCGGTGGAGCAGTCTAAGCTCGCCGATGGACGAAAAAGAAAATACAGATGATGTATCGTCGCCGTTTTCGGAAGTCGCTGCGCTATTCCTAAGACTCAAGAACCCAAGACGAAAAAGTAACAGATCCTCACGATTATCAATGACTCTAAGGGCACCTGCTTCCTGAAGAAGAAACGGAGGCAGAGCTAGGAGCCAGTGGCGAAGTTCGTGCTTAAACCAAGACCTGAACCGCTTGGTCTTATAAGTCCTCTCAGGCCATTCACCGACCTCCTCATCCGGAGGCATCAACTGGGCAAGTGCACGCAGTCTGTACCAACCATCGTCAACCGTGTCCAATAGATGGAACCGGTCTCCTTGTTCTCGGAAGTGAAGAAGCACCCGATAAGCACGACGGGAGCGGTGTCGCGCTGAGACAAATTCCGATGGATGACAGCTCGTCCCGCCGAAGCGTTGTAGCAACTCAACGTGGAGTTGATAGTACATCTGGTGGAAATACCTGCGGCCCGCTGTTGCGGCGCATTCGGCGAAATCTTCAATCGTGACGGGCACTCCTTCTCCGCCATCGATGTGGGGGATAACTGTGAAGAGCGAGCCCATGATGAAGAATGGAGAGAATTCTCAAGAGTCTTCACTGGTTAGGCCACTCAGTCACGCGAGATATTGGACAAGAAGCCATTCTCAATGGCCGTATTTATCTTTTAGATTTACCATCAACCGAGATGGAGTTCTGGATATGTA
This sequence comes from Fusarium duplospermum, assembly GCA_003946985.1. Lineage (NCBI taxonomy): Eukaryota > Fungi > Ascomycota > Sordariomycetes > Hypocreales > Nectriaceae > Fusarium > Fusarium duplospermum. The sequence continues at coordinate 33,126 of NKCI01000184.1, read as the reverse complement.
TTAAGGATGAACCCGCAAACATGTGGCGAATACAGGCGATTATAGGTTGAACACGGGAACTTTGTGATGACCATCAGATGGGGATCACATATTTTAGGACTTACAAAGAGAACACGTCAGAACAAAGGCTGGGCTTCAGAAAAGCAGCATTTACTCAGCAAACATGAGCATCAGGCGCCTGTGGCTAACTAGAACAAAGAGAATTCATTTCTGCGACATGCTGAACAATTTTACAAACCACATACTTGCCAGTTTAATACTGAACAAAGATAGAATCAACAGTGACTCTAGCCTTTTGTCGGAAAAACAGAGTCGACCCAGCTTAGGCATGAATATCTCGCATTTCTGCTGGCCAGCAACATGGGGATCACAGTTGGACTGCCGTCTTGTGAGACTGCATGATTTCACAAACCATTTTCCTTTGATCAGTAAGGGCCACCAACGTGAGCTAATCAGATGGTCACTTCGCAACACGAACCTACCCAACCATACGCGTTATGTGTGACAAGCCTCATGCACCCACGGCCCCTTTCTTCAAGCCGATGTCAATCTTCCCGATTGCTTAACCTTTTCGGCATGTGGATCTCTCCATGAAAGCTTGTTTCTAGTTCTGGGTTCAAGCCAGCGGCTTGACTCAGCCTCAAGGAGTCCTTGAGTAAGTTGTCCTGATTGAGATATTGATATCCTCTTATTATCTAGGTATGTAAATTGCCTAAATCCCGGGAACATACTGGTTCTCGACTTGAAGCCGAGAACTTTTCCTCGGTCTTCTCTATCGGTTATCCCGACTTCAACTATGATAAAGAACACATTTCCAGCACATCATAGCATCATAACCCGATGCTAACACAGTGGCCTTTTTTTTTTAGCCTTTCTGCCACCTGCGGGCTGCAGGCAGTGGAAGACTTATACCTATCTACACAAGGGGTATTTAACTGCTCTGACCTCCGTACGAGAAACAAGAGAGAATTATCACTTCCCACCTGACCGAAAGACTGCAATCCCTGAACATCACGTCTACCGACATAATGACAAGAATAACATTCATCGAACTTTTCCTCTTAATTTGAATGCTCAACATCTCTTCCCCTGTTCATTTTCTGCACTTCTATCAGCCGAGAAGCGCCACTCACGCCTCGTAAGCCCAATTAAGCATCCAACGCCAAGTAACGATGCAAGGACAACCACATTATCCATTTCGCCGAAACCGTATAAGTCAATGATCTGATTTCTGCCGTTGAGCTGCGAGTAGGGAAACTTCTGTCGCCAGTAAAGACTGTTGGGAACTCGTGGTTGCCGTTTTAAGAGAGGGTGGGTGGGCAACAGAGAAACTTCGCATCTGGGTTTGGGTTTCCAAAGGAACCAAGGCGGGAGGCTGTGGTAGAACTGAAGCCGTTGAGGCCCTGTATGGAATGGCATTCGGATTACATCGATGGTGTCGCCCTTAGTCTGTGTTTGATACCTGCGCGCTTTTGATTCATCTTTTGTGAGGGCTCTGAGGCAGATTCTATCATGTGAACTACAGGGTGAATTAGCTATGTCTATTAGGAAAGGGGAATATTGATAATATGCGAGAAAGGATAACGTTCACACATCTATGCAACATCTCGGCTTGATATCAACTCCACTTCCGCCGATCTGCCTATTCGATGGTGCATAATGCAAAACCAATGTCCAACATACATCATGATGATACATAGGGATTTGGAGTTACGACATGATTGGACTCAACTTGATTCACTTGGCCTTTGTGGGTGAAGAGTTACAAGCCCAAGCAGCCCCTCTCACAATGGCTGCCGCCCGGATATGTGGGAATAGCGTCACCATCAACTCAAAGAGCCCCAGGATACGCTCCGTTCCCCAGTTGATTCTACCACGTTTTTTGTCACAAGTGGTGATGTTGACACTCCGCCAAAGACGTCAAGATCATGTAGATGGACGAAAGAATAGACAAATGGGAAAGACAGGGGTTGATATCATTGGTTTCGACGCGAGCATAGCCCTCTCCAAAAGAGAAGACCACCCGCGCATGAAGAGCAATGCAGATAAACAAAAAGGACTGAGTTCAGTCGGCCAAGTCCGTCGACTTTCACAAGCCATCAAGGATGGCAAGTTTGGCGATATACCACCAACAGATATAAATCCCCTTTTACCACGGTGTCCTTGTCAATCACCAAGCTGAAGAGACATCTCATCCTGACGGCATCACTGCCACCGCATGAGAGCATCACTTCACTTGATTCTGTCCCTATCTCAACACTCCTGAGTCACAACCATGCAGCTCAAGCTCCTGGTCTTGACCGCCCTGCAGGGCTTCGTCGCTGCCCAGACTACTGTCTTCAGCCAGGAAGTCTGCGTGACCCAGACTGGACGTGTCTCTGTTAGCCCTGTCCGTCGTACTACCATCACTCAGACTACTGGCTTGACCTTTCGCACCACCGTCTGTCCGGCGCCGCGCACTGTTACCCGAACCATTACACCAGCCTTGGTCACTACCACGTCTACCGTCAGCGTCACCGCAATCAGTACCATTACTACCGTTCAGGTTACTGGCACTAGCACGAACTTTGTGACGAATGATCCCGGTAAGCTTCCCATGGCTCATGTTTTTGGCACTTTTACTAATTATGTTAGTTACCGTCTTCGACACAGTAACCGTGACGGACACGGCCACGGCCGGCAGTACCGCAACCGTCACCGTGACCACCACCGGAACAGTGACGCAGCCAGCACCGGCAGGCTTCACTCCTCTCTCCGAAGAGCCAGACTACAGGGCCAAGAAGAAGAAGAAGCGGTCTCTCGCCGGACGTATCCCACTCCTGAAGCGAGAACCATGCACAAGGAAAAAGTCCACGGCCGGCTCCGGCTCCGGCTCTGGCTCTGGTTCCGATTCCGGCCCCCCCAGCGGCTCCAACTCGAACCTCAATCCTATTCGAATCGCCCAAAGATCGTATCCCCAGACTGTCAGGTGCTTGAAGGTTGTCAAGACCGTGAGGGTCAGCACCATCAGGCCAGCTACTTGTGTTCAGACCCGGTCTTCTACTGTGACGCTTGCTGCTAGCACCTCAACTGTTTTCGCTACCACCACTGCTCTTGGCTCGACCACAGTTACGGTTCCTACGGTTAGTGCTGTTACTGTCACTGTTAGCCCCACCGTCACCGCCCAAACTACCATAACCACGACGGCCACCACGACTATCACGGGTACTAGTATGTCATCCTCGTCTCTATCCTTACTTACATCTAGCTGACCATTTTACCCTAGCCACTGTAACCGAGACCGCCCCGGCCCAGACTGTCTACGCCGCCTGTGCCGCAAACAACCAAGTCTCATCCGCCAACGGCGGCCATCAGTTCTCAGCCATCACCGTCAACTCACCTGGTACTCAGAACCAGGTCTTCAGCAGGACTGCCAACTCTGGTTATGACTGCTGTGTAGCCTGCTTCCAAGCCGAAAACTGCATCTTCTCATACTACGACAACGCCGGCGGTTGCGATATCGTTGTTGGGCAGACATGCGACCAACGGGATGCCATGGGAACTTCTTTTGAGACATCCCAGGACGGTACCTTGAACTATGTTCTTAGTAACGGACCTTGTGGTCGCGTCGCTAATGGTGGTGATGTTTGATCTGGTTCGCGCCGTTACGGCATTTGGTGGACATTAGCTACAATGCACTCGTATTTGGATGCCATATACTAGATCAAGGTTGTAGCTACAAACTCAAACAAAAATGAATATGGGACAGACGCCATAGCTAATGGACAGAGACATCCACTGTGGTAATCATGTCTCAACAAGGCTGTCCAGTCTCCTGACTACCTCCCGCGTGATAAGCGTACATATCCCTTTTTTGTCCTTTTCCATGTGATTGCGTTTATACACCCCAGGCAGCAAGTTTCTCCTGTCCCTTGTCCGTAAACAACAGCTTCCCAGTGAAGAATCCCACACCGTAAATCATGGGGTACCGTCCATGCCACCACCAAAAGTGTTCATGCGCCCCAAACCAGCCAAATACAAGATCCAGATTATAACAGAGATCATTACAGGCCCCCAATACCAACAAGCTCATGATGGCACAAAACTGGACGGCCTTGCTTCCGTAATGCTTTTCGACGATGAACGCGTTGACGAGTCCGCCCATAGCCCCTCCCATTCCGAGTGGGCAAAAGAAGATGGTCCATATAAGCCTGGGGAACATGTCTTTGAAGCCTGAGAAGACAAATATGCTAATGATGAGCATCGTCACTTCGAATATGAAGGAGTTGAGCCAGAAAAGGAAGAATGGGCGGATATAGAGGGTACGACGCTTTTCAGCCACCTCCTTCGTCTCCTCGTCGGTGATGAGGACTTGATAGTGGTGGGTTTGGGCTTGGGTCGATATGTTGTCAATGATATTTGGGATGCTCGTTGAGTGGTTGATTTGATGTTTGATGCTGACAGCGATGGGTGTTGGCCAAGAAGACGGACTCGGAGGTGAATTAGACATATTATATAGAAGCTATCTAAAATCGGATGGCATATTGAAACCCCGTGGGGAAGTGACACAGTGCAGATAGATCCGGGGATTACGGGAAGGGCAGGTCGGTGTTTGTTACAAACCTCGGTGGCCCCACTTGTTACCGAGCTGTATAGTAATCTCCAATACGCACCATTGCACAATGGCAGCAAGTATATACAAGCTAAAGCCGGGGATATTATTAAATATTACCGACTTGGTGCCATATATGACGTACATGACATGTGAAGTAGCTCTGGCATCCAGTCAGGTTCTCGCCCTCTACCGAGTTGCCGGCCTGCAGACGTAATGCCTGCAGACTTGGAGTGGATGAACACATTAAATCAAGAGGTAACGGTATTGACTGACTGATAATATCTTTTTTTGCAAGAAATATTCCATGTTCTCAGTGTATAAAAAGTCGCTAATGGGCAGTTCAAGGGGCTACATTCAAGAGAGTCGAGAGCAATGGCATGACTGAGATGACCAAGGTTGTGCGATAGTCTGACTATTTGAAAGAACCTCGACTTCAAGTCACTCGATACTGGTAGTACGGCAACTGTTTCGCATAAAGCATAGCGATGGGTGCAAGCCTGGCCTGATGCCGAGGTTGTCAGTACAACGACAGGAGCTTTTCTCTACAGGTACTGTGCTCACTCTCTTGAATATTCCAACATTACTGCCGCAGAGTGATGTATACCCTGCTTGATAGAAGGGAGCAAACTACATCTCAAAGTCCGTCGGAGCTTTCGGGATGCGGGGGGAGGTACTGTTGATCATCACTCGGCCTATTGCCCGATGCGGAGACTTGAATATAAGCCAGCACAGGTTTCCCTTTGATAGATATTTCTCATCGAGTTTTTTTTATCTACAACAGGGCACTAAGATAAATGCTAGGATGCCGCGGTTTACAAGCCCTTTTGATGGAACCCAGCTCTTCTATCGCGATTTCATTCCAGCCAAGAACCCACCCCCCTTTAATGTTGCTGACGGGGCTGAAGCAGGTGGCAAGCCAGCTTTGGTCTTCCTCCATCAATGGCCGCTATCATCTCGAATGTAGGATCCGTTGCTTGTGAGCCTTTGCGAAAGTCATCGATTCCGATGCATCGCCGTCGACAGACGAGGCTTCGGTCAAAGTGACTGGTCTGGGCCAGAGCACAAGGGGGACATTGACTACAGTGTGTTTGCCCGGGATGTCGTTGGCTTACTGGAAACTATCAAGCCGGGGCCCTTTGTTTTCATCGCTGCAAGCATGGGCACTGGAGAGACTGTTCTCGCACACAGTCTGAGTGAATATGTGAGATCCAACTGCAAGGTATGTTAAGCACGTCAGTGCCTTGTCGCACGTCCTAATGACATGAGTAGGGCTACATCTGGATCAGCACTTCCCTCCCACTGCCCGTTGGCTCGCCCGAATTTCCAGATGGCCCGCCACGAGAGTTGTGGGACCATGTCCTTAGCTCTCTCAGAAGTCACCGATCGCAGTTTGTGTCAAGCAACTTCCGCGGCCCGCTCGGGGTTGGGGCATCCGGAAACGTAACAGACAAGGATATCGAGATGTTTGAACGAATCTTTGATGCTGCAGATGCACTAGCTATTGAACGAGCGGCCCGGATCTTCACCTCCGAGGATCTCACGGGTGAGCTGGTCGAGTTCGGTAAAGCAAAGTCGGGGGAGCTGCTGCTCATTCATGGAGGGGCTGACGGAGGAGTGCCCCTGGCCGCGAGCGCACATCGGATCCAGAAACTCATCCCGGGTGCAAGATTGACCGTCTACGATGACGGTGGACATGGTGAGTATCTTGGCTCTGGCATTGGCGATGCTTTGCTAACACATCTAGTTCTTGTCCTGTCGCATTGTGAAAAGCTATTGGAAGATATACTAACCTTTGTCCACGGACAAACCACTTAGTTTTGCGACCCTTTAACTATGTGATCAAGACTCTAGGCCCTAAATCCTGCTTTGTTCCTCTAGGTGTTGTTCTTGTTCGGTGGCGGTGATATTATCTCCCTGCCACGACACAAACACAACGACTCTTGTGTGATAATAAGATATCGTGGCAAAATTAGCTCTTATTCCATTTCAGATCTAAGGACAAGGAGGAAAGAATATATAAGTTTTTTTTGGTCTTAAAAAATTGCATTCAAGTCCAGTGAAGAGCCAAAATCACGGGTTAATTCAATCTATCTCGTTGGAGGTGCTGAGACATTTCGGATGAGATCGAAATCAGTTACCCTACACCGACAAATCGCGGAAGTGGGGTTTTTCGGCGACTAGGCCGGACGAGACGGGGGGAGTCTAGGGAGTCAAGCATCCGCTTCCCGCGATGTGGGACCGGCCAGTTCTTCAGTCACTGATTGGTCAGCGTAATCGGGACAACTTGGTCCAAAGCTCATGCGAGTGATCATGAATGAGGGGGCAGACCATGCAGATTTGTGCCTGTAAAGGGTCTAGCTAGACAACTCGCCAGTAGGATCATGAGTGCAGCTCGATGATCTTTAGTTTTGGGGGTTGAATGAATAAACCGGCCGGCGGCAGCTTTTCCTTTAAGGAAGATATAGCACTTGCCTGTCTTGCCTAGACATCCCCTCTTCCGTCCGAGGTCTTGCAGTTAACACCATCAGTTTTCCCTACTAAGTCTTACCTGAATCATGGCTCCTTGTAAGTGCGGGAATCACAGAGCAATCGTCCGTCGCCAACGCTGATGCTAACCTCCCGATCAACAGCTCTGAAGCAACAAATCAAGGACCGACTGTGTCTCACGTCTGGCTTGCCTTCTACTAATCCGACTTCTTCCTACTGGCAGGAACCTCCTGCTTCTATCGCTACTACTCAATCTAAGACTCTTCCGGCAGAAACAGACATTGCTATCATCGGCTCCGGAATCACCGGTACCAGCGTTGCTCATACCCTACTCAACCATCTCCATGGCTCCGAATTACGAGTGACCATCTTGGAGGCTCGCAATGCGTGCAGCGGTGCTACAGGCCGTAATGGCGGACATCTAGTCTCGGACACTTGCGGTCATTTTGAGCACCTGGTTGCTGCACTCGGTGTCGAAGAAGCTGTGAAAATCCTGAAATTCTCCGAGGCAAACCTCGAACAGCTCAAGAATATCATAGATCAGCTGAGTGAGCCGGAAAAAGATGCCGTGGAGTTCCGTCAAGTCATCGCCAGCAGTACACTCGGGGATAAGGCGACCGTGGATAGCCTCAGACGTTCCATGAACTATTGCGGGAGACAGTTGAGAAAACTACACTGGGGTATACTCTTGTGGAAGATGAGAATATCTTGCATGTGAGTAATGCGGCTGGAATCAATTTTATCGTGGAACATGAAGCTAATGCAGTCTGTGTCTAGAAGAAGTACAAGTATCGTGGCGGGCTCGCTGTATGTGAGCAAGAGGGGGCAGGTGCTTTATGGCCTTACCGACTCGTCACTATTCTGCAAAAGCATTTGCTGCATAGTAATAAGGACCGATTTAGCATTGAGACGAACACCCCTGTGGTGTTGATATCTCATGAGGAAAATGAATCACAGAATGTGCCTGGTTATATCTTACAGACACCTAGGGGCACCATTCGAGCACATAAGATCATTCATTGCACCAACGGATACTCCTCCAACTTGTTGCCGAGTCTGACAGGAAGCCTCTATCCCCTCAGAGGTACCGTTTCTGTCCAAGACCCTGGACCCTCGTTCCCCAGGCTCGGGCACCAATATTCATGGACCAAAATCCATACAGGCCGCTACGATCCTGAAAACAGGTGCCTCACTACCGGTCTTTCTTACGCTCAGCAAAACGCAAAGACTGGCGAGATTGTGATTGGAGGGGAGAGTCAAGAGATTGAAAACCTCTTGAAAACCTCTTGACAAGCGACGATTCACAGGTTGCAGCCTCAGCGAGGGACCATATCTCTTCCATCGTTCCGAAGATATACCTCGACGCAGGTAATGCCAAGATGAAGAAGGTCTGGTCCGGAATTATGGGGTTTACGGCAGATGGGTTCCCCATGATCGGAAACCTGAGCCGCGCAACAACTGGTCGGACAGGCACCGGGGAGTGGATTGCTGCTGGTTTCAACGGCCATGGTATGGACAAGTGTTGGTTGAGTGGGCAAGCGGTGGCAAGGATGGCGCTTGAAGAGGAGGTCCCGTCTTGGTTACCATCATCCTTCCTCATCAGTGACGAGAGGCTGGGCTCATGCACTTTGGATGCTGCCGCCGACGGGATTGTGAGCATGTTTACGGATGAATCGTCGCAACTATAAACGGTTTGTTACAGATTCTGGCTTTGTATGGCACTTCACTATTGGGAGGGGAACTTAATTGAGCGAGAGCTGTGAGGCTGGAGTGTGAGGGTAGCCATCATATTCCTTGGTAGCAATTGGACAGGAGTCTGATATTTCTATGCTTCCGTCAAGAGCGAAAGCCCATAGTAAAGTTATTAAACATTGCTTTTGATGTGAAAATGCTTCTCTAATTCAGCGATTTCACCTGAGTCCCCTTCTTGAGTCCTCTCCCACAGCCCCCATACAATCGCTCAGTGACCCCAACACGCTCACAGAGATGGGAGTCTCCGGAAAGCCCAAGTTCGGAATCCGTTTTAACGGCCGAGGCAAGTGGGTCGGAATTGATACAAGCCATCACACAGACGTGCTCTTCCCCGCTTCAACCAACGGGTACAGATCTTGGCTTGCCATAAATGCAACCCAACGCTAACCCCGCAGAGCCGGTCGATTTTAAGATATCGACTGGGGAAACTGGCCGGTCCTCTAGACCCTACAAGCACAACGACAATGGGCCGAACTGCCGCCGGCTTGATTCCTCGGATCCATTGCGGAGGCCGATGCTTGGCATAATCACCATGAATAAAACGAGGCTATCCCACCTCTTCTCGTCCATTAAAAGGTGATATTTAAAACAACATTTCGATCTCATCAACTCGGTATTTCAACACAAACACAATTATGACTATCAACCCCCCACAAGTTCAACCTACGCCCTGGGAGGTCCGAGCCGCAGAGAAGCGAGCCCGCTGTGCCGATGCCATCCCAAAGGCCTGGCGCCTCCCCTCCCACGTCCTAGATAAGCTTAAGACACCACTTGAAACAAACAAAAACGACCTCATCTCGCTCGATATTCCTCGTCGCTCTGGAATCCTCAGTGACATAGAGCTTGATATTACCGAGTCCCACAGTGTGAGCGATCTATTGGCCAACCTGGCTGATGGGACTTTCTCGGCTGTGCAGGTTGTCACGGCGTTTTCCAAGAGAGCGGCCGTCGCTCAGCAGTTGGTATGTCTCATATTCAAGAGACGTGCAATGTATTAACTTGGTAGACTAATTGCCTGACTGAAACCTTTTTCGATCAAGCTGAATCACGGGCTCGACAACTAGACGAATTGCGGCAGGATGGCAAGCTTGCTGGTCCACTTCATGGCCTTCCTATCAGTCTCAAGGACACATTTCATGTTCCTGGTACCCAAGCTACCATCGGCCTGGTCGCCTTTCTTGATGAATTTTCCAACACCACTTCTCCCCTTGTTGAGATCCTGCTTTCTCTGGGTGCGGTCCCGTTCGTCAAGACCAATGTCCCACAGACCATGATGGTGAGTGACGCCAAGACGCAGAGTTGAAACCAAGGTATTCTGACAATCTCCAGACAGCGGATTCACAGAACAACGTCTTCGGCCGTACTTTGAACCCTAGAAACACGGCTCTTGGGGCAGGCGGCTCATCTGGTGGCGAGGGCGCGCTGGTTGCGTTTCGAGGATCTCCAATCGGTGTCGGAACCGACATTGGAGGTATGTTTATCGTCTTTCAAGTCGCCCATGCCCATTCCAGTATGCTGTGAGTTGACTGACATGTCACCCAGGCTCCATCCGAATCCCAGCCCTTTGCTGTGGAACCTACGGTTTCAAGCCAACCGCGGGACGAATCCCATACGGTGGCCAAAGAGGCTGCAGTAATCCCGGTCTCAAGTTTATTCTTGCTTGTGCTGGCCCGTTGGCCAATGACATGAAGAGTCTCGAGATTTTTACCAAGTCTGTCATCGACGCCCGACCGGCCGATCTTGACTCGACTGCAATCGACGTTCCCTGGAGACACATTTCTACTGTTTCGGGAAATAAGTTGAGGCTAGGTGTTCTCCCCGAGGATCCATCCTATCCTCTCCATCCACCTATCAAGCATGCCATTTCGCAAGCTGTTGCTAAGCTACGAGCCGAAGGACATGTCCTCATTGACCTAGACCCTAAAGAGTGTCTCGTTAGTGGCAGCATTGATGTTGCGTGGAATATCTTTTCACTTGACAAAACAGCCAGCCGTATCGTGACCGATGCAGGAGAACCGTGCATCCCATCGAGACAGCGAATCGTTGACGAATTGAAGAGATTGAAGTCAGATTTTCTACCTGATCTGACTGGGCTTAGTGACTTGGACAAGCTGTCTACACTCAATATCAAAAGAGCCGAGATCATTGAGAGCTGGCGGAGAATCTGGCAAAGTCGTCGTCTCGATGCTGTTATTGGACCGGCTGCTCAGAATACGGCGGTGGAGCATGATCTGTACGGGGTCCCGACATATACTTGTTTCCTCAACGTCTTGAACGTGAGTCATGTCTGCCTGCTTGAAGCTGTTAGATGTGCTGACGCTCTTGCAGTATCCAGCGTGCGTGATCCCACATGGGAGCGCAAAGCCAGTCCCCGGAGAAGAATTTACACTGAAGTCTGACCAAGCCGGTCCTCCTTGTACGTGTCGTTCTCCCTATGAATCTTACAGTGCTAATACATGTAGATGATGCTGAATTGACCGAGGGGGCGCCTTGCTCCATTCAAGTATTCACCAGTTCAATGCGAGACGAGGAATGTATTGCCATTTCATCCATCATCGACAACACCCTGAATTATTAGACAACGTGTCTGTATGGAAGGGTTTCATGTCTCAAATGTACAGCTGAACCATCTCCCTAATATTATACCAAGATACGACCTGCACATCATCCAGTAATTTCCAGAACCTTGATACATGACTCTGTAGATGCCGTGAAAAGTCTTGTGAATAGCCAACTAGACCCGGTATCCTCGATAGCCACATCTTCCTATCTGCTTCCTCTTTGATCTCGAAACACGCCGCCAGTAATGGCAATGAGATTGACAGGATGCTGTGGTTGGTTGCGGCTCGTGTCAAATCGAGTTGTGTGAGTATGGCAGTGGCCAAGGCCAGTGCTGGGCTGTTATTTGTGCCAAAAGGATATCGCAGTCGGTGAATGAGAAGGAGTGCTCCCAACCTGACTACCTGTGCCTGGCAGAGCATGTGAGAGACTTCAGCCGTAGTGTAGCGAGTGGCAAAGCCTTCTGGAATATGTGGTTGCCAGGTCGTCACAGTCAGCTCGATGCGATCGATAGCTTCCAATATGTCATGCAAATCCTGGTGGTCTGCATGTGAAAGAGCATTGTTAAGCTCACATATGTCGTACAAGCTCGGGAGCATCGGGCAGAAAAGGCCAGTATATCGATCGACATAGTCCTCTGCTCCAGGACGACAACGGAACCTCAAGGTAGGCACCGACCCTTGCATCAAACAGTCGATTATCTCGGGCAATATGAGACACGGAACAAAGACCAGATCATCTGGTTCTAGATCCTCGTCTGACTCGTACATGTCCTTGATCAAGCTGAGTGTCTGTCTGCATATCGGCGACGAATCTGGTGATGACGAGCGGTAGTGCGTAAAAGATATGATGAGAGCGCCCAATGCTAGACATTCGGAGACACCATGGCTATTTTGGACCTTGTACTCACGCAGATTTCTGATTGCCGTGGATGCATGCTTGTACTGTGCTCCGGTGTCGCTTTGAGATGGCTCAATAGCTGAGGGTCGATCAAAGGCGAGAGCCAAGGCAAGAAAGGCGTCCGTCAATGTGTGTCGCGATAGAACGAAGTGGGAGATGAGAAGTCCACGATGACGCTCTTTAAAGGTTGGACCTGTTAGGAAAACATTCAATGCGGCATCGCCAAACAGGATGTCCTGAAGAAGGCGTTGATCCGAGTATGTCAGGTCGTTGAACAGAGGGAGACATCGAGGGACCATGGGACCCAAAGCAGAATAAACAGATCCCATGCCTTTTCCCTGGCTTGGTGAGTCACCAGGAATAGACGCCCTCGTTAGTGAGGTGGCATAACGACGCGGGCGGCCAGGCTTTCGGGCAGGCCGATCAACCGAACACTCAAAGCCAAGACGTTGACAGCGAGCGCATGCGCCATGGTCCTGCCGCCAGTGGCATCGCTCCTTGAGCGAATGACAGCGGTCACAGGCGCGGCGAGATCCGATGGGAGGCATTGTGTGTGTTGGAGAGATGATAACGAGGTCTTTCTGACTGTTGAGATTCTGTCTAGAGTAGAGATAAGAAGAGCTCGCTTTAACATGGATGCTTGTTTCCCCGCAATCTATCGCCAGCCGCTTTTCTTCTTTCGGCACGCTTATCTGTTGGTCCGGGGAACTCGGCATGTGGACACGGCCCAGCCCCGGACTCCCGGTGCGTGCGTCTTCAGATCATGGGACATGAACGATTGATGCATGATAGATTGTGCATGGAACTGTTGCTAGAATCTCTCTTCTTCTATCTGCAATTTACTCGCTGTTAGCCGAATAAAAGACCAGTACCTATAACAACATGGTCTACAACTCCAATCCCACATTGACGTGGACTGCTTCTCCGAGCTCTCTCCCAACCCCGCTCTGCTTCATCCCCCCAAATGGAACTCGAAAGTCAGAGTCCGTAGACGAATTAACCCACACCATGCCTGCATCCAGTCGAGTTGAGACCCTATGCGACCGCTGGATGCTGCCCGTAAAGACTGACGCTGCCAGGCCAAACTCGCTGTCATTGGCCATGGTAACAGCTTCTTCTTCCTCGCCAAATGGCGAAATGGCCACCGCGGGACCGAATATCTCCTCGCGATAGATCTTCATGCTCGAAGAGACATCGGAGAAGACGGTAGGCTGCATGAAAAATCCTTTTTCTCCCCAGGTTTCACCACCAGTCTCCAACGTAGCACCTTCTTCCACAGCCCCTTTGACATAAGACAAGATCTTTTCCAGATGCGTTTTGCTGATCTGAGGTCCTTGGAAAGTGTCTTCATCAAAAGGATTTCCGATCTTTTGGGCCTTGACAAGCTCAACAAATCTCTTGATAAACTGCCTATACACCCCCGACTAAACCAGCAGTCTAGAGTTTGCTATGCAGATTTGTCCTTGGTTGCTCATGATTCCGCAATGTGCCCACTTCGCTGCTTGCTCGATGTCGGCGTCGTTGAACACAAGAAGAGGTGACTTGCCACCTGTCTCGAGAGTGACCTTTTTCAATGTTGCTCCTGCTGTCTGCTGGATGAGTCGACCTGTGATGGTTGACCCGGTGAAGGCGATCTTAGCCACGCTGGGATGCGACACGAGCGCATGGCCAGCGGTTCTTCCATATCCGTTGATAACATTAACCACTCCAGGTGGGAATCTTGCGCTAATGATCAGATCTGCGACGAAAGGCATCGAAAGAGGCGTCTGCTCGGCTGGCTTCAACACAATCGTATTCCCCGTTACTAGAGCTGGACCCAACTTCCACGCCGCCATCAGGACAGGGTAGTTCCAAGGAATAATCTGGCCACAGACTCCGATCGGTTGTTTAACAGTATAGGCAAACTTTTTAGAGTGTGTTAGGATCGTCTGGCCGTGAAGTTTATCGGCCCAGCCGGCGTAGTAACGAATGCAACCGATGGCAGCAGGGAGCTCCAGGTTGAGGACCGAAGTGTATGGTTTGCCAGTGTTCCATGATTCCAAGGTTGCCAGAACCTCTTGGTTTTGTTCCATGAGATCTGCAAGCCTATTCATCAACCCTCCCCTTTCTGTTCCCGAAATATCGCGCCATGTTGGGTTATTGAGGGCTCGCTGGGCCGCTTTCACAGCGCGATCGATATCGTCCGCATTTGCCGCGTCTACTTGACAGATTTTTGCTTCAGTTCTATTTTACGTAAGTTGACAGACTCTTTCACCTGCGACTTTCCACCTCAGTTGTGTTACTCACGTAGGATCAATAGGTCTCAAGCTCTCGCCTCCAGTTGACGAGACGAACTTGTTGTCTATAAAGAGTCCGCGTTTGAGGGGTATCTGCCGGCCGTTGGGGGCTGTGAGGTTCAGCTGAAGACTTGATTCAGACATCTCAAAAGACAACCGCTGTGGGTGACAATCGGCATGAGGTTGAAAGTGGTCTGGACAACATGCTCCCACCAAGAGGGCGACACAGCAGCGATAAATACCATCACGTCTAGGGCCTTACTCTTGTTCCTGACTCTTCATCGGTACCACTTACGATCCTGGTCAACTTGGAGTCTTGCCCAAAAGTCACGGCTCGACTTGCCTGATTATGCCTAGTCCCATATCCAAGCTACGGGACACTGGCATGGAATTGGCCGGTCTGGATGGCCGGGTAAGTGGGTCCAACCGGAGAGTTAACCGGCCAGTTTTAACGTCATTGTAATCGAGTGACCCAATTTGGTGATCCCCTGTCTTTGACAAAGGATTCGTCTCACTGCTTTGGTCCCTCAGCCATTTCATTTGCCGATTATGTTCCCGAATACCATGATTTTGAACCAGGAAAGGTGAACTTATTCGTGTTAGCTGATTGTCGACTGGCGGTTATAAGCAGATCAAATAGCGCGGCAACCTACCTGGCCACGACCCAACACCGTGGCCCCTAGTTTTCCAGTGAATCTAAAAGTAGAACCGGCCCATTTCAACTTCCCACCGTAGATTATCGGTGTCTTTTCTCTCAATCGCTGATGCGCTATGGCGGCGACTTCCTCCTCACCTGGCACCCTTTTGGTGAACGGCCGCATCTTCACCAAAGGCGGCTCCGGCCTAGAAGGACAAGCAGAATTTGCCGATAGCATGTTTGTGCAAGATAGCATCATCAAATCCATAGGACCAAGAGACGAGCTTTCTGCAAAACATCAACATGAATCTACCCACACTCAAAACCTCGACGGAAAGACTGTTCTCCCTGGGTTCGTCGATGGTCACATACACCTCCTTCAACTCGGCCAGTCACTCCAAAAGGTCAGCCTCGACTATTGAAAGTCACTCGAAGAAATCGTCGAAACAATTCGGTCCTTTGCAAAAGCCAATCCAGACCTACCAAGGATCCTCGCAACGGGTTGGGCGATAAACTTGACTCCGGACGGTGTGCACGCAAAGGCGCTGGATGAGATTGACTCTCGACCCATCTATGTAGACGCCCTTAATTTACACTCTGTCTGGTGTAATTCGGCCGCAATTGCTGAGCTTGGAGTTGGTGATATGCCAAATCCTGAAGGAGGCGAGATTCACCGCTATCAATGTACTCGAAACACATACGAAGCCCGGTAGCCGTCACCGTATCGAGCACTTGGAGTTTTCAGCACCAGAAGATGCCAAACGACTGGGAAGTCTAGGCATCACTGCCTCAATCCAGCCGGTCCACGCAGACCCCATGATTTTAGTCGACTGGCCACGCCTCATCGGCACGCACCGTTGCAAGCGAGCCTTTGCCTATCGGGACTTTGCTGATTTTGGAGCTCTTCTTGCTATCGGAAGTGATACTCCCACGGCACCATGGGACCCTTTAAAGAATCTTTACGTGGCGACGACGAGACGGTCCGCGCGACAGCCAGAGTGGACGACCACCGTCAACGAGAACTTTCGTCTAGGATTATGCGAGGCTGTTACCGCAGCCACGCTTGGTGCAGCCAAGAGTGTGTTTGCTGAAGAACGTGTTGGAAGCTTGGAAGTGGGCAAAGCGGCCGACTTTGCTGGGTTGAACTTGGAATGGGATGCTGAGAAGTTGCTCGGTGCGTCGGTGGAGGAGACTTGGTTTAACGGGAAACGGGTTTACCAAAACGTGAACACGAAACTATAAGAAATGAATTTTTATCTATATCGAGATCTATGGGACACTTACAAAGATATTCATTTGTTTACCTATGCTGGAAAGCTCTGGCTTGTTTGTTACGCAGACACAGGATATTGACTGGATGCCAGCAGATGAAATCTTTAACGGAATGGAGTGGAATCGATCAATGTTAACACTTGGTGCGGAAGATTCTATGCTCTCCACAGATGGTACTATTATCCCCTATTATGAAACAGGAAATCGGTCTTCGAGCGCGGGATAGAGCAACAAGGTAAAGATTAAAACCTCTAATACGATCTTCCAACTCGGTTATCCTGGCTTCAACTATAACAAAGCACACATTTCCAATATATCACAGCATCATATCCCGGCACTAACACAGTAGAACCCTCTAATACAGTCCCGCAACAACCACGCCGGCCACCACGCCAACCATACCAAGAGAGCCCGTCTGGCGAGAGCCCGGAGAATCGCCGTCTGTAGTGTTTGCCTTACTCTGTGCAGGGGTTCCTGTGCTGGTTCCCGTGCTCTTTGTTTCATCCTTGTCCTCTTGAGTGCTCTTAGTCGCAGTCGTAGTCTTATCCTTGTCATCATCTTCAGTGATCTGTGCGACAAGCTCGCTGCACACATTCGTTCCAACAGGCACAATATTTTCCACCAGAGACTCCTTACTACACGCACTCCAAATCTCCCTGAACTGTGGAATATGCTCACTCTGCCAGGTTGTCCAACTCGACGCCCACTCTGAGAAGAGCGAAGCATCAGAGCCGGTGACGACTGGGAGTTGGCAGGGGTCTTGAGTGTTGTGATAGTTCCCGATTGCAAAGGAAACGGCAATCTCGGAAATGGCCATGTCTGGCGCGGGTGCGTCGGTCATCTTGGCTGTGACGGACGACAAGACTCGTTGGCATGGGGTTTGGAAAGGCGACATAGGCAATGAGGGGCGTCCTGTGGCGGTTGGGGTTTGCGCAGCGACCTGAAGGAGGCCACTGGCGATGATGAGAAATAGTTGAGTGATGTGCATGATGAGTTTGGGTTATAACTGAGATCTATGATGAATTTGATGATATCTTTAATGAGCAAAGATCTCTGCTTTTATTCAACGATGGAGACTCAATCATCGCTCAGCATCGTATAGAGTAAAGGCCGAGGCCTCGTGTTCGAATCTAACCACTAGGATCAAAAACTCGTCAATCGGGCAAAAACATGCGCTCAGCATGGTGATGATGGTCTCAATTTCCAACAGGAGGTCGAGACTCCTCTACCATCTACCCAATAGAGCCTTGTGATGCGCTCGGTTAACTGGGGTGGAGGCGCAGCAATCGCAACGTGCATTGCTAAGCCTCGTTCCCAGTTGAAAAGAGCGTCGACAACCCACGATGATTCGATTGATAGAGGTCCATGCAACTTCTGCCCTCTAGATGTGTTGGATAACCTCTTGCCTGATTGGGGAGAAGGGAGGCAGTGCTGCCAAGAGGTGGCTGACAATCATCTTCGGCGTAGGATTTATGCTTATTCGGGAAATCACCGAGACAGAGACAACAGCCTAGTGGATTCTTATCATGTGTAAGTGAAATTTGCAACGAATTCCAACGCCCGGAGGCCTGACGTTCCCGGCCTGGTCAAGGGCCGCGTGGGTCTACTCTCGACACAAGCAGCCAGGATGCAGAGTGATGTCAGCGGAAGTTGTTACCACTGGGACTACCCTGTTAGCGGCAAGGCAATCGTGAGCTAAATTGGACGTCCTTTGACTTGATCAGACGTATCGCTACCCACGGCCTCCGTAAGACGAGAAGTACCGCGCCACCTGCGCACTTGATCGTTCGAAGCGGGTGAGAAAATATGAAAGGTAGTACAATGCCTAAGGCGAAGAAACGTGTCACCATCTTTCATTCCCACCCTTGATACATGAAAAATACAAAAGATTCCGGTATCGGTGATCTTTTACGCACGCGAAAACGCGGAGACTACCTTTTCACGCTCAGAGAATGTTTAGAGTTGGGGCCCTTGCAGATTTTGGCACCTCAAGGCAAAGTTTACTGAAAAGAAGACTTCTTTGCCACGACATGTTGACCCCCAACCAACCTTATACTTGTATCAAGCCGACTGGGGACCTCTCGATGTGTCGTGTACCGAGGAACACTTCACGACACACAGAGGAATACCCGACGTTATTGTACATTCCCGACCCAGAAACCTTTCCCCCATTAATATGCACACGTTGCCTCTTAATTAGACAGAGTGTTACAAACCATGAGACACGGAATCCTTCGCAGTATTTACTGCGAGCCTCTTCCCCTAGAACTTCACCTTCTTTCGCTGGTTTTCAAGCATTGACCCGTCCCTCACACGCCGTACGAGACACACCCACGCCCTTCCTCCACATTATTGCGGCTCAGACCTCGAAATTACACAATATGCATTTCCAAACTCTTGTCCCGGTAATCCTTGCCCTGACAAGTGCAACCATGACCATCGCCAGTCCATGCCGAGGGGGCAGAAAAAACAAGGTTGAACCAGTCAGTCTCCCCAGCGACTGCGGCGAGGATGCCTACTGGGACGATGAGAAGAACAATTGCCACTGCAAAGGAAGAGGCGCCAAGTGGAATGCAAGGAAGAAACGATGTGACTGCATCAATCCTGACACAGAGTGGTATAAGGACATGCAGACATGCAAATGCCGCAGTCTTCAGAAGGGCCTGAATAAGAAAGGAGAATGCGTGTGCATTACCGACCCCATGTCGCTTTGGTTCCAGGACTTGGGACGGTATAATGATTGCCCAGTAAGTAGCCCGAAGCACACGGCGATGAAGAAATGATGGACACTGACATGCAATCAGAAACCTCCGTACGACCCAAACAGACGTTATTTCGGTTTTACTTCCGGTATGCGTTCATCACTGTATTCTTTTTGTTACTAAGCTCATGTTTTTAGTACCCGGACCAAAGTTGAAGAAGATGGAGGAAGAAAAGAAGAAGGAAGAACAGAAGAAGGAAGAGAAAGACTAAGTCCAACGGTCCCATTGACTTTCTTACGTCGCAGCCATCGTCGTGAGTTGATGGGCGAAAAAAAGGCATGTGGCCTTGATCAACTCTCAACGAAGCTAGATAGAATCTGTTCGCCGAGGTCTAAAAGTGTTTGGGGCCCGTTGAAGGCAATTGAAAGGTCTCGGTCAGGCTCTGCCTTATGCTCACTTTCATCGTATCCGAGATGTCCTCTCCTTTGCTGCAGTCTCCTCATCAATTAGGCGGTAGGTAATCTGAGTTTGGCCAAAATCGAAGGCTCTGGTCTCACAAGTATGATTTTTGGTAAATCACATGTGAGGCATTCGATACCGTATAAGTTTGCTTTTGCATGATTAGAAAAGTTAGACATCCTCTCATACGAGAACCTTGACACGAATTATTACTTATAAAGGCATATGCCCTCCCACCATTTCGACAATAACTACAGTTTCCCAATCGAACAACCAAACATTCCGACAACGAAATCCCGCTTCAGCGTCAGCAACTCAAGACCAGCACTACACCCCATTATCGACATGACACCATCCACGTTTCACCTCTTCCCGATGTTACCACCCGAGCTTCGGCCAGACATTTGGGATGCGGGACTTTGGACGGCGTGCGTGGAATCGAGAGACGTCATAATAAAGCACTTCAGAATCCACCAGTGGAATATGGGACGGGGTCAGGGCGAACCGATGCCTATCATTGAGCCTCCTCAATTAATCCGCCATCTCAGTCAAGGAAGGGATTTCACTTACCCCGCCAAGACGATAGCTCGACGAGGACGTGAGAACTGGCAACTCATGGTCCAACCGATCATGGACATGTTTTGCTTCAAGAGTCAAGACTGGGAATTCGCTCGAAGCTGGATGCAATGGTTAGAGTTCTTTATCGACATACCATTCACGAGCTCCTTGTGTGGCCACATCCCAGTGAGGAACGTGGCCATCGAGTTTGACCCGAGCTGGAACCTCGATTTTCCTCGAGATATATTCGACCTGACCGAGGAATCTTCCGCCAGAGGCTTTCTCGCCGATGTCATGTTTACTTTGGCCCATGATCATCGGACTTTTCAGTACATGTACCTCGAGGTCTGGCTTATTGACCATGACGCTGTGTGGTCGTCAGAAAAGGGCAGAGACTGTAATCCAGTCTTTTACGATTACGATCAGGATTTTGTGGAAATCAGACCGGGACAGGTAGAGTTTCCTGGGTACGAAAATACGGCCGCGTACTTTATTGATCTACTCTCTGGTCTTGGTGATGATGACTTTGCAGGAGTTAGTGGGGATCAATCATGGATTCGCTCTGGGGGTTGGACTAAGGGTCACATTGGGATGCTTGCTTGCGCAGGGAAGCAACGAGACAAGGACGATGTATGGGGATAAGGGTAGAATGAATGAAGTTAATTAGTTTCAACTTATACTCTTCATGGTGTTGAAGGGACTCGGCATGGTTTGATATTTCTGCAACCTCGAAATGAAAGATTTATCACTCAGTAGTTTCGTGCGTAACTGGTCATTCAACTACATGTGCCATGGGGGTTTCCTAATATCTGAATCCGTTGATGAAGACAGGGGTCACGATGTTCACAGAAACTCACCACAGTGTCATCATCGAGCTAAATCCCGGCTTTGCCCCGAAGGAGAGTTCCCTCTGCGCAATTTCAGTTCAATAGAATTCAGATCTTGAAGATGTCGTCTCGCTGGCGAACCCTCGCAGGTCTCAGTCCCAGTCAACGGGGCGGGTTGTCAACAGCTGATTGGCTTCCGTAGCTCAGTTGGTTAGAGCGTCGTACTAATACTTCATCCGAGTGTCACGTGATGCGAAGGTCTCAGGTTCAAGCCCTGGCGGGAGCATCGCTCTCATACGCCCATCTGCTTTCTTTTTTTATTTTTTTGTAATTTTTTTAATGCTTTTTGATACTGGATGATCTTTTTGTGGTGATGTGTCGCATTGGTGGTTTGCTGGGTGCATCTTGCTTACGTGATTGCGGTTGTTAACTCGAGCGCACACGTGACCTTACCGTGGGCATGAAGGCCACACTCTATCCAAGCTCCTCCAAATGGCATTCCTTCCTCTCGAGGCAGAGTTTTATGTTGTATGCTCATGATGACTTTTTGGCTGGCTGTTGTATTTGTGGCCTGCTTTTTGACCGGATCCACCTTCAACGACCCTTCAACTGACAACCCTTCAGGATTTCAACCAATATTGGCGCAGTCAATTGATTTTCCAAATCATCTACATCTTTCAAATCGCACCATACCTGTCAAGTAAAATATACCACAATGATCGAGGATATCTCTGCTTGCAGTCTACAGTCTACAAGCAATGAAAAACAGCCGACTTAAGTTTGCGAGCTGCAGGTTAGCTGAGAATTGTCGGCCATATAGAACTGTAAAAAGATCATCACCCTACACGACGACTGGAGCTTGAGACCGATGCCGGAACAACCACCCCAGCGCCGGCCTCAACCACATAAAGCTGATATTCGATTTGGATGAGCTGGTAAAGGTTGTTCTCAAGGAGCCGAGGACGGGCGGTGAAGTGGCCTAGTGCAACCTCTTTGTGGTGTCACCCAGGACAGGGTCTTTGTCGTTAAAGACTTCAGGTAATGGAGGAGACGCTATGATTTCCTTTTCCAAGCAACCAGGAATTTCTTCATCCACAGACCTTTCTCCGAGCTCTAGCATCCACAGCTCAGCACTTAAGTGCAACTCGGCCCCTTCTATACCACATACGACCATACCTACTGGAAAATTCGGGATCCCGTCCGCTCTCCCATAGACAAGCCAGTAAGGGGCGGATTAGTAGTTGGGTCGGTGACGACCAGCGAATCCCTGCTGTTGTATGTTTTTTTGCTGTTTCTTTTTGCTTGGTAAGGTAGTTTGTGGGCGCTAGTCCTTTGTTGACCCATCGCGAAGTGGGCGACGTTGATCGGAATTGTGGGCTTACGACCTGAACATTTGCTGATGGATGTCCGGAACTCTAGTTGCGTTCTTTGTTATAAACGCCATGTAGATGAGCATGCCTAGGTGAGTTTGGATGGTTGAAAGGCTGGCTTTTCCTTGCCTAGGTAGCTCCAGTGCCAAAATTCTGCAGGCTGGTTCTTTTTTACATTGCGAGCTCTTTGAGAACAAGAGATTTCATTCACTACTTGAACCCTGGCCTTTCCAGATTGCTTTGTGCCGTGATGTATTAGACCATGCCTTTGCAGAAACACAATCCGAACACTCCCTTTGTCTCATCGCTGAAAATGCTACTGTTCCAACACACCTCAGCAAAAAAGACTGCTACCACCTCCGCAACTAGCCCACGGCTTAGTATATAACTATTTCGTGCCTTGACCTATAACTCACTTGCTCTTGAACACTATCTTAATAATCACTCAATTCTTCTATAACGACTTTGAACAACAAACATCAACCTCACCTTCGAAAAACTGAATCAACATGATTTCTCCTATTGAGAGTACAGCGAACTCGTGTGATTACGACGACGAGTTTGTGTTGCGCTGGACCGATGACATTCCAGTGGAAGAGATCGAGGAGATGTTCGGCGTCGCCAAGAACAAGAACAAGGACAACACCAGCACGAGAACCAAGACCAAGCCCAATCACATCGACTATGATGAGACACGGTCTGGCATGGACAACGCTACTGGCTCTGAAGACGGTCGTGAAGCTTGGCTTACGGCGATTGATGGCAAGTTGCAATTCTTTGAACCAGAAACCGGACGCATCTATCCCATGGAGACCATGCCAGAGAAGTTCAAAGAATTCAAACAATGGCTCAAGGACGAGTGCCGGTCGTTAGACAAGAAGTACGAATGGATTAGGTGGATCATGGACCTACCTCTGGGCCCGAGTGAGTTTGACGGCGCTTGCATGACTCCTTTCAATGACCTCAAAGGCCCAGAAAAGTTGAAGGCAGCAGTCAAACGCTCTGTTGGGGATATGTGTGCAATGCATACTGAAATGGAATCTTCGAAGAAAGTCAGAGACGAAAAGTTGGAGGAGGCACTGGAGATGGACTTTAACTATCGATCCGCCAAGAAAGACGTTGAGTGGTACACCATGGTCATCAAGAAGTCGCTCGAGAATGATGGCGAGTCTTGATCACAAATGTGATTAACGCCGTCACGATCTTAGCTAGTTAGAAGTTGCAATTAAGTTACTGAGAGATATTTGAAGCTAAATACGACAACGAGCTTGCATTGCGTTGTACTTGAAAAAAATGTGTCATTTACAGCCCGCACGAGCAAGTGATGTTGCAAGGTTCAGAATAGATTAAACATAGACAGATCGCCTCGATTATTCTTCTCCATTGTTAACTAGTAACCCTCAAAGATCCATAGTATCTCATACCTACCTACCCATAGTAGATCTGGATAATGACCAGGATAGCCCGTGCAAATCCCCTTTCCCCCACTCCTATCGAACATCGATTTGATCCTGAGTTTCACCCCAGGTAGTCTGGTTTCCTAGCTCCAACACGCCTGCGTAGGTGGGCAGAACCTTAGCAGCCCGAGAAATTGCATCTCAACTTCGAGGAGAGCAGACTCATATGGGCTATTCACTTCTCTTGGTGATCTCCAGATGCCCATGTAACAGTGTCTTGACGACGTCCGACCTGCAAGTGACTTTGTCGGCCATTTTCTCGTCACTTAAGTCTACTGGGCTGCGTTCGCATCTTGCTTCTTCGAGCCCACGCCGTTTGACTGGCCACAAGAGACATCTCTTCTCCAAAGCCTGTCGCCGGAACTCCGGCGCCAGATCCTTTGTCTCTTAGACTTGAGTCAGCTACGAGCCGTAATCCACGCATCACCAGGCTTTCACCGCTAATACTGGCATGATCTGAAATACATCCTCCACAAAAGCCTCGAACAAACATTGGACAGCTTTATCGTTGACGCTTACGCTCTTTATTTATTCAAAACTCAAAATCCCAAGTCTGATAGGCTCGACTTCTTTGAGTGGTACTCTTAAGCAACTAAGGCACGATCTCTACCTCGTATGGATGATATCAGTGAGCCTGCAGCAATGGATATGGCTGTCTTCTTCTTTCGCCTGGCAGATTACTATGCCCAGCAAACATTGTTGTATCGGGCTAAAAATCTCGAGAAACACTGTTATCCCCGAAAAACAGAACCTGCCCTCAGCAGCCCCGAGACCATGCGATTTCGAAGACCTATATATCGATTCCAAGCTTCTCCCTACTCGTTGACCCTTCTGACCCCAACATCAACCTACTTCGTGTCCAGATCGCCCAGAACTTTATCAACATGCTTGAACCGTGGGAGACGGAGGAAATGCTTGCCTTTTATCGAGTTTGTTGATACTATAACATTGGTTGAAACTATATGCAGATGAATATGCCTGGGTAAGATTTCACGGTTGAAGGGCAGGGCTCTGTTCAGTTAGATGCCTTTGTCGAGAATATATTACGCACTTCTTGCGCTACCTTACTCTGGCCTCTCTGAATTGCCTTGTGCTGTGGCATGTTCGCATTCTTTCCTTGCCCTGTGGTGTTCTATGAGGCCTCGAACACGAAAAACTGGCGTACACTAATTCCTGGACCTGTTCATTCGGCCACTTGTCGCTTTCTGATAGTCCTGTCTGCTGCCAGCCTGGTCCTGGTGAACATGGCTCTGCTCTAGCAAACTTGATCGGTCCCTTTGTGCAAAAACGCAATTTTTCTAGAACACGCCAGTGAGCAAAAATAACGGAAACTTTCTGATTAGGTCAAGCTTTCACATTAAATGGTTGCTTGCCACCCATGGAGGGTAACAGACCCGCGATAACGTCACCCGGCACAAGAGGCTCAAGTTATCCTATTCAGAATAATCTGGAAATTTTTGTCGTATTAGGGCCCTAAACTTACTCTGGTACATCCATTCGTGCACAGGCTTCTTGTCAACTTCTACTGTTCAGCTTACAACGAATAATCAAATATGCCAGCCTAGACTCATAGGATCCCACGTAATGTTAATTTTAACTTCGACCACGTCAGACAAGCCGAGCGGTCCGTCTAATACCTCCGACCGAATCCAGAGCGGATAGAGAAATAGCCCGTCTCCAGGAACTACAACAACTCGGCAGCTCATCATCCGGTGCTAGCGGTAACGCTGGGATTAACATAGGCATTCCCATCAACAGGCGCGACCACAAGGTTGCTGGAAAGGCACAGCCTAAATCGGCATATCGGCATCTCAACGACGCCCAAACGTCATGTCAGAACCTTGACAGCAAGATACGAGGCAAAAGGGGCGGAGCAATGCAGGATTACGGCAGGCGTTATGGCAACGACTCTAGCGTTCATGAACCGTCAAGGCGGTGATTGGTGCCCGCAAGCCACGGCGTGTTGACCACACGACGACAGCCAGCCACGATCATCAGAGAGAGCGTTACGATATGACATCTCCGAGGTCAAAAACACCTATGTAAAAATTAATTGGCGCCCATGTGTCGGTGCAGGCGAATCTTTGCCAAGACCACAAGCATTCCTCTAAGGACGCATTTTCAGATCGTCAAGATGCAATTTACTCGATTCAACGTCGCTCTCCTCGCCCTGATTGCTGTAGGAGCATCTGCCGCAACTCACAAAGTTGAGGTCGGCAAGGGTGGGCTCAAATACACCCCGGGTACCATTACTGCTGCCAAGGGAGATATCATCGAGTTTCATTTCGGGTCGATGCACACGGTTGTTGCCGGCGACTTCAACAAGCCATGTGCTCCAGCTGCCAGTGGAGGATTCTATTCCGGTGAACTTCCTGCTAGTGGAAATGTAAGCCTGTATTCCTTGACGACTGCACTCTTTGATGCACAGCTAATTTCTTCCTCACAAGTCATTCTTCTCAATCTCTATCAACAACACTGATCCCATCTTCTTCTACTGCGCCATTGAAGGCCATTGCCAGGCCGGAATGGCAGGTGTCATCAACCAGGGCTCTGACACGCTCAAAGAGTATCAGCGCACTGCAGCAAACACTGATAAGAGCACCAGTCCAAAGGCTGCTTTCGGCGGTACCCTGGGCAGCAAGTCCAACACTGGGTCTGCATCTACAACGACGGTCACCACCTCTGAGTCGTCAGCAACCGGGACCTTGACTGCCTCGGGCTCAGCTGCAGCCTCCACAAGCAGTGTCCCGGGGGCCGCTCAACAGTTGACGGGCCCAATCGTCTGCGTATCGGTCGTTGCTCTCATTTTCAGCGCTATGCTGGCATGTTGAAGAATTTTAAGGTTAAATAAAAACCATATGATTAATATATCATCTACTTACAAATGACTGGGTGACAGTACTGCTATTTCCTTCAGAGTAAACCACCCCTCCTTTTCCATCTTCTTCACATAACTTTCCCTTACGACTTCAAATTTTATCTTTGCCCGCTGACCTGAATTATTAGCTTCCTGCAGGGACTTGATGCTGCACTCTGCCTTCCTTTTCAATCTGTGACCTCGACGCGATCTGAAAGTCATGAATGATGAACTCCCCGGTGCTACTCCTTCCCACCTTATTTCAGCTTGGGACCGACAAGGTTGAACTGTCGTCCCCCAGGAAAACACACTAAGGCGCAGCTTCTGCGTCGCCTCGAATGGATCCCCAAGGTTAGAAAGATCATCGTCGGCCCCGGCTCTTCGCAGACTCTTAACCACTTTCTTGTGTCCAAACACTGCCGCTAGTTGGAGGGGTGTCATGCCGTATGCTGTTTTGTGCCATTGTTCGCCAAGTCCCAGAAGTGTCTCAACGACCCTCAGATGACCGTGTTCGATGGCCACATGAATTGGTGCGTTGCCATCCACGTTTAATATCTGAAACGTCGTGAAAGGATGTGCTTCGTTGTGTTCCCTCCGTTCCACATCCTGGCTGGCCTCCCCCTCTTTGGCTTTGAACCGAGAACTCGACTTGTCTTCCCCTTTCACGACTTGATTTTGCACACCAAGAAGTGCTGTTACCAGAGCGTCTTCTTCTTCGCCATTTGAGTTGTCATCGACCGCTTTCGTCTTCTCTTTTTGACCAGCCTCTTGAGCACCTTCTTCCCCTTTAAAGTCACGTTCGCCGTCGTCTTCATATTCACGATTTACTTCGCTAAGGATGCGGTGATTTCCGAGAAGTGCAGCGTAATGAAGCGCCGTGTTCCCGTCCACGTCTTGGGCGTCAATGTCAGTCTTATCCCTCAACGTAGCGACCGCTTTAACCTTCCAAGCGATTGTGGCCAAGTGTAGTGCTGTGCGCCCGTAATTGTCACGGCTTCCAGGGTCCGCTCCCTTTGACAATAGGGCTTCAATGGCGCCGACATTGCCATGCCACGCTGCCCAATGAAGGGGCGTATAGCTTGAATTGTCCTGGGCTGCTGGCGTCGTGCCCAAGTCGAGGAGGTGGGTGACTTCGTTCCGAGTGCCGGTCCTTGCCAAGCAATGTAGGGGCGTTATTCCATCTCGACTCCGTGCGTGAACGCTCCCTCCATATCGCCACATAGTGTAAAGATGTCCATCCTGCGATATCGCTGGCGGATGTCACAAGGTCGTCATCAGGAGCAACGAGCTCTAGAGCCCAGCCCACATTCTTCACACCACGAATCAGGACGTGATGTGCCAACGTCAAGCCTAGAGGGTCAGGGAAGCGAGTAGATTCCTTGGCCCAATCAAATTTGACCAACCTCCTGTGAAGCATCGAGCCGTCTAGGGTTGTCGTTTCAAACTCAAACTCGTCGGGTAGGTTCTGGACAGCTTGAGCGACATGGTCAAGACTGTTATTAGTGTTCTGTCCTTCAAAGTTGCGGACCAGGCTTTTGAATGTCTTCCCAAATCGACCAGCCCTCGTCCGCCTTCGTTCTGAACAAGGACCTTGTGACTCTTGAAGTTTATAGAACCCTAGGAAAGCCCGAACTATCCCTTTGTCCAGATCTTCAAGAATCATTTGGTTCATCTTCTGCATGACTTGATGAAGTTGAGTTAGATGCTGCTCCCGCCGGAACTGTTGAATTTGCATATCTAGAATTGAGCTGATGCGTCGGTAGGTGTTCATAACGATTGTAGCTGCTTGCTTATATGTCTTGGCTTTGTGTTTTATCCCCTTATATACCTCTACTATTTGTTCCTGGATCTTGAGGACTTGTGACTATTGCCCCGTTTGCTTAAGGTTTCTTGATTGATCTCGTATCTCCTCGACGATGGTTATGGGGCTTGGGAGCTTCTGGTGAAAGCTGAGCGATAAAATGACTATGTCCTAGGCCTCTTTGGTAGATGCGAGGCCGCTCCGCTGAATCTTCTGTACTATGGCAGCTAAGGTGGGATGCTCGAGGTGGGCTCCCTTGAATGCGGGATTCTCGTGGTCTAAAAACGTGACTGTGGGAGCCTTGGGGAATCGGGTGAATAGGTTTGCGGCTAAGTTAAGTATGAACCATAAGAATATATGCTGCGCTAAAAGTGTGCTAACTGGCCGTGTCGAGCTCGATAATGGTTTGTGGGGGACTGACTGTCCTCTTTCCTTGATGAGGTCGAAGAGTAGGAGTCTGGTTTCTTTTTGGCTAGCCTATAGCGCGATGTCTTGACGAAGCGATGGGCCATAGTGTTCCTGAGACCTAATAACCTTTTGGTCCTCGGAAATGCCGGCTAGAAAGTAAGACTAAAGGGAAAGCGTAGCCTCGATCTCTCTTGGGGATCCCTAAGGATATCGTTCTTTATTGCCGAGTGGAGTTGCAAACGGATATTTTTTACCCTCTGACTATATCCCCTTTAATGACTACCTGAAAGTATCCGCGATTAAAGGAGCCTCGGTGTTGGCTAGTAGGATGCCTATGACCGATTTAATTGTAAGGGAAACCGCTTTTGAGATCTCGGCGTAATTACTTGTCTAAAGGCTAAGGGACCTAAGCCGTCGACGAACCTTCTAGAGCTTGATAGCATCTTGTTGTCTCCCCTGTAGGCCTTTATTTTGATGTGGGCGTTGCTCCTGCTGAAGGCTGTGTTGCCGTTCCCGGTTGTCTTGCTGCTGCCCACTATGTTGCTCTTGAGGTTGCTTTTTAAATAATACCTTATCCCTTCCAAACAACCACGAGAACGAATGGCTTTGGGCATCTGATGTTTTGTTCCCTATATCCTAAAGACTATCCGATCCGGTAACCAACTGGCTAGCCAACTAATCCAGCTCGTAGTTATTATTAGCTTTAAGGGCCTTTGACTTAACGATAAGCCCGATACGCAGGTAGGCTCTTAAGATAGTTATGATTGCCATGCCGATGAGCTGCGCTAACGTTGCAGACCAATTTATGAGCCGAAGACCAGAAAATTGGATGATAAAACCAATAAGACTAACTAAAACCCCTACCTCCCATATGGAGTAGACGTGGGACTGCATCTGTGCGTGAATCTTTTAATGTATCCGTCGATGTTAGTAACCTTCCTCTTAAGTTATTGGCAACGATGGCGTAGGATTTGAAAGCCTAATCGTTGATGACTTTGTGCTTTTGTAGCTAAAGTAATCGAAACTTGGCTGCCTCGGCTGCGGGTTGGTCGGTGGTTGTCGCGGGGTTGGTGTTTATGACCGGCTCGCCTTTTATTGTCTAGGCAGTCTCGGTTGTGGATTTCTCGATAACTAAGGCGCAGATAAACATACTAATTGACACCATTATGGTTCCTGCTGTTATTAGAGGGAATGCCGCGGCTGAGGTAGGCCCCCCGTCTTTGGTGAAATGCGGCGTCTAGGGCTGGCAGTAGGTGATGATGGCACTGTATCCCACGATACATAGTTGGAAATAGACCCTAAAGAGTGTTATAAGCTTTAGGTGTGGTCAGATATCGACGACATCGACGCTCTATGGTCATTCCTAGTCGAAGCGACCCATCGAGATAAGGAGCTTTTGATCCAAGAGGCGTGGACTAAGCACGGTGATAAACTAAAGATAGCTGTTGTCTGCCCGCTAAACATCTATGGCAAAGGCACTAGCCTTGGCCGCACTGAAAGCTTTTATGTGCCGTCTTTTTACGCAGAGACCTTGAAGTTAGGATCCATATTTTACGTGGGCTCAGGGTCCAACGTCTACTGTCGGGTGCACGTTGAAGACGTAGCGCAGGTGTTTCTTAAGCTTGTTGATGCTGCTGCGGATGGTGGAAAGGGTGTTGAATGGGGGAGAGAGGTGTGTATTCTGATCCTGGAAAAACTGCGTGTTATTGTGTGCTAAATATTGGCATCTGCTAGGGCTATTACTTCATAGTAAGCGAAGAAGTCTCTTAATTTGATATCGTAGTAGCGGTTGGAAAGATTCTTAAGTCAAAGGGCCAACCTTTAACTGAGGTGCCGAAGCAGATTTCACTATAAGAGCTTGACATGGTGCTTGCTGAGATTCCGTTTAAGGGAGTTGCGCGCCTCTTATTCGGATCTAACTCGCGTTCTAAGCCTGATCGAGCCAGGAAGCTATTGGGCTATAAGCCTCAGGGGCGAAGCTTTGTCGATAGTTTGGAGGATGACTTGGCAAGTGCAGCGGAGCTATCAAAGAGGTAAAATGTAGATTAGTAGCTCCTTTCCAGATACAACCACTATTCCGAGCACCTATCTACACATAGGAGTCTGAAGAACATCGAAGCTGTCATTCCTTTCAAGCAGTCAAAGAGAAATCCTGAGCTAAATGAAACCCAAAGTAACTTACTTTATGGAAGAGCTTGCACGAATAGTTGGGATGAGCGTTTGGATGAGGAGGGCAGCTCTAGGTCCAAGTCTTTTGGCTAGCCATCCGGCAACAAACAGGTTCAGCGTCCCTAGATATTGTTAGAGTTGCTTTGTGAGGTGCAATTCTAGGGCATGGTATCAGAACTATAACGCACAAGGTCGTCGTCATTCCTAGAATGCTAAACTGGGTAGCCGTGAGGGCCGCGATCTCATCTCGACTGCATTTGTCACCAATGCCTGTATATGGGGGGTAAGTTTGGTAGAAAATCTCGCATTCCATGAGGTGGAAGGCGTAAAGGATTCTACAGTGAGGGCTTGGTCAGCTCATTCCGTGAACTCACGACAGGGAGACTGACGGAACTTGAGTCAAGCTAAAGGATAGAGTAATAATGAACCCCGCAACAAGTATGGGTACCTCGGCGTCACAGGCGTACCAGGCTGTCCTGGCGCCCGTCTCGGTCTCGGGGAGTAGCGGTGTCCTCTCTTCCCTAGTCATAGCTCGTGGGTTTCTTGCAAACTTGGGCATGGCGACGCAACGACTTTTAAGACGCCTTTAGCCGTCTTGGTCAACCGGCTACTCCATGACAGGCTACTAAGTCACCCATCGACGTAGACTTCGACCAACCTTGAACGATTGTGACGGAGTCCAGGCTAAAAAGGCGTCATCATATCCATAGCATCATTCACGAAGCTTATAACGCGCCGGTAGAACATCAAGGCCTTGAGTACAAGAGGAGTCATCATATCCAACCGGTGCCTCTCTACAGGTGTCTATAAACTGACATCGTCAGGGTCAAGCCAAGAACGACCGACCAGGCTGCGGTATTGGCTCTCATCAAGTCCAGCTCCCTTGAGTGACGCTCCTCTCTCCAACAACAGCTCCATCATATCTATGTCCTCATCCTCATACGCAATTCTAAGAGGGGTCCTCTCCTGCTCATCCTGCTGCTCTATACGAGCACCCGCATCGAGTAAAAGGCGTACTATGGCATCCTTCCCGGGTACTGCAGCTGTAAGAGGAGGCCACCTGTCGTCATCTGGACTGCAACCTCTGTCCAAGAGATATTTGACCACGTTCTCGTGGGCATGGCTTGCTGCATACCACATCAGACCCTTCCCTTCATAATCTGCCAGGTCCAACCCGACTCCTATTTCCAGTAAGAAAAGGGTAATATCTTCGGATGTCGTTTCCATCGCCACCATCGGTGGAGTGAGGCCGTCAATATTCCTACAGATCGGATTGACGCCCGCCTGGAGGAGAAGCTTGACCGTAGAAAGTGTTCAGGCATGTCGTTAAGTGCTCCTTTTTCGAGGAGTAGTCGAATAATATCGTCATTTTGGTCAACAGTCATCGCCCTGGAAAGCGCTACTGGTCCCCATTCGTACCTTGTGGTGGCGCGTACATCAGCTCCGGCCTCGATAAGGATCTTGACAATTTCGTAACATCCGCTTCCCGCAGCTGCACTCAATGGGGTGTATGAAAATCCTCTAGGGCCGGGTGGGTTTGGGTCGGCACCGTGCTCCAACAGAAGCTTGACAATTTCAACATGATGATTTCCTGAGGCCATGGTGAGAGGCTCGCAGGGTATGAGGGAGTCATCTCCTTTGTTCACATCGGCTCCATGCTGTATTGTCTTTTTCAGAACCGAAAATGATCCTTTCCTTATGCTCCATTCGAGCGCCTTGCGATCATGTTTTGCATCCCGCGCGTAGAGACGGTGGTCGACAACCAGGTGCAGGCGGCGGCTTGTACGACTGAGGGCGCCGAGATCGCCGATGAAGACGAGGTTGTCGGCAACCAACTCGATGAGCTCGACTGGAAGAGTTTCCAGAGACATTTTTAGTCTTATCAGGTAGTGGTGTTTATGAGAATTTGATCCGACTCGTTCAAGCGGCAATACTCTTAAGCCAATGCTAACACAGTGGCCTCTTTTTAGTATTTTCACTTGCGTGCATTAGAGGACTCACACTGAGCTGCGTCATGAGAGGTTATTTAACCTCTCGGGGG
>NKCI01000183.1:0-80333 GCA_003946985.1 Fusarium duplospermum | reverse complement strand
TTAAATAATTAATTATTTCTTTTAAAAGCTAAAAATAAATATCTTAAATAATAACTTATAAATAAATCTTTTTTTTATTTTTAATTTTCCTTAATAATAAGCTTTTAATAATTTCTTAAAAAAAATATAACTCTTAGTCCTTAAATTAATATTAACTTATTAAATTTTTTAAGTTATTAATATTATCTTTATATTAATAATCCCTTTATTCTTTAAATCCCTTACTTATAGCTAATATTAACCTTAATAATTAATTAAATAACTCTATAAATACTTTAACTAATAACTTTATATATAATACTAAATTTTATAATAAAAGCTAAAAATATAAAGGTATCTTAATAATCTTAGTATCTCTAAAGCCTTATTTTAAATATTAAAAAATAATAATATTATAGCTTAAAAATTAATATTATAATAACTTTAATAGCTATAAGGGAAGGCAATAAAAAGAGATATAGCCTTAAGCTTAATAGGGTTTTAATATAAGATAATAGGTATATTAATTTTATGCATTATAATATCTCGAGCTAAAATCCCTAATAGACCGATTACCAATTAGCATCAGGACCTAAGATTTTGGCAGATGGCGAAGCGTACAAGTTGGTAAAGGGTCGCCGCCAACTGGTGTTGGTGAAGCCCGTGATGAAACACCCAGAAAACCAGTCGAGGTGGACCTGACTGAACCTGCAGAAGTCCGAGGCGCCCAACGGTTGTCAACGGCGCCGCCGACAGGATAAGCGCCGACTTGTCTAGCGTCTATGCTTTTCAGATTGATTGATTGATCAAGACAGATTGAGACGGAGAATGCCAAGATGAAGAGAAAACGGGGGATCCTGGATTAACATGAGATACGTGCCTGCCTGTTTGTGTAAGCAAGTGCGTTAATCATAAGATGTTTTAAGCGGGAAGGAGACACATACCAGTCGAGACACGGGCGAGAGTTAACCATCAGCCCATTGTTCCAACGTCTTGTGAAGGCGTCCAAAGTCATTGATTCAGCAGAAACAAATTGTTTCCTTCTAGATCGATATCTGCGACGCTGACACCCTTGTTTGTTTCGGGCTTGAAAAGTGGAAAGCCAGTCAATCTCAAACAGATGATGGACAACCTTGTCAATATCAAAGGATTGAATAGATTGTAGGGCTGGTCACGTAAGCGATCCAATTTAAACTTTGTTTCAAGAGAGTCGACTTCAACGTATTGTCATCAATGTTGAAAGATCCTTTTATTTTCTTTTACTACCTATGTGTGTCCGGAACTCCTGCTCATAGTTCGCACCTTGGCAATCTCAGAAAAACAACCCTGTTTGCTCCCCCCAGTGTAATAAATCAACCAATATCAGACACCTATCCTCATAGTGCCAAGGCAACAGCAATGACACCAGCCAGGGCCAAGTGGACAGGCAGGGCCATTGTTGAGGCAGCGTTCGGTGTGGTGGCTCCCCCAGTCTCGGTGGAAGAGGGCTCGGGCTCCTGGGTGCCTGAACCAGAGGGAGTCTTGGGGCCGGAGCTGGGTGTCTCAGTGGCCGGGTTGACAGTCTCCGTCGGAGTTGGCAGGTAGTGGGGAGCAGAGTAAGACTCGTTGGTCGCGGGGGTCTCGATCTGAGAGACAAAGTTGGCGCACGACAGGCGGGTCTTGTTGGCATAGTGCAGCACGAAGGAGCGGTTTCCAAAGAAGGCGCCGATGCCCTCCTTTGTTGAGGCGTAGTAGTCGATGTACTCGGCTTCAAATGGGTCGCTGTCGATCTTTCCGTGCTTGCCGCTCAGGTCACCGACCTCGCAAGATGCAGGGTCCTTGGCATCGCAGGGAGTCTCGGCGCCGCGCTCATAAGGATCGAGGTGAGCCAGCGTTTCGGTGCAGTTGCCGTCCTCAGGGACGGGTGCAGCATGGAGGTGATAAGCTGTCTACCGTTAGCAACGTTGCCGGCACTGATGGACATGCATGGACTCACTGAAAGGGCCACCCTCCTTTGGGAGGTTGCTGAACTTGACCTTGAACTTGACGCCATTTCCACTGTCGGTTGCCACGGCAAGGATGGAGCCCTTGGCGTTGCCCATGAGATCGGCGTCCTTGAAGAAGCGCTGCTTGGGGAGTGTAGCCTTGAAGGGAACTCCGGGAGGGTTGTCCATAACCTTTTCGGCATCCTGACCGACGACCTGACCGGCGAGGGCCGTCAAGAGGAGAGCCAAGGTAGCGTGTGCTCGCATTTTGAACGAGGGTGTGATGGCGGGTCGGAGATGAGAACGACGTAGGCGTGCAGTGCAGTGTAAGCGATAGGCTGTGTGTGCGACAGACAGACGGGCGCTGTAGGTACTGGCAGGTAGGTTGTAGGAATTAAAGATGAGCGAATGCGAGGGACCTCTTGGGTCAAATAGAGGATGGGTCTAGCCCGGAGGTGAATCAATGAAGGATATGAAATGTCTGAATTGGAAGGGGGGAGGAGAAAGGGTGAGAGGCAAACCGGCAGCTGGCAGCAGCGGCAAGTCGAGGCTATATAGTGCAGGGCGTCATCACTGCCGACAGCGGGCGGCTGGCGTTTGACTGACTGCCCTGGTTACGAGATTGGGCTGGATGCTGCTAGGTCTGGAGGCTAGCTGGGGGACTGGCAGGGCTCTCTCTCTAGCGGCATAAACGAGGGGGGATATCACTGCACTAAAACATGAGCCAAGAAGAGGCTCTGTCTCTGCCGCATCTTGACGAGCACCGAAGATCCTTCCCCCCCGCGAATAGATGCTCAGCAACAGACGCGGGGGAAAAAGGTGATTCTCTGAGAGGCAAGGGGCCAAGGGCGTCAGCTGTGCTGTAATGGATGCCATGCCAGTGTCTGCCAATGCCCAACAAGCGACGAGTCCCCCTTGTGCTGGCGTCTGGGCGCACCCATTGGCCGTGACGTGCCGGGGGGCACAAGCGGGAGCCCGTATTCATTGGCGACGTGGCTTGCTGTTTCAACACGGCGCGACGTCTTTGTTCTGCTGGATTGATTGATTGAACGGCTGAGACGGCAGAAACGGGCTTTGTGATCCATCCTTCCCCCCTTCTGCACAAAGCCCGCACTCACAAATTCTTCATGGGGTCCATGTTTGCTCCAATCCTAGCCAGTCTGGCCCTCTCGCCGTGGCAGTGCAGCAAGTCGCTGACAAGTTCCGCCAAGGCATGGAGGATGGAAGGGTTGCTGGCGTGCGTAACCTCACACAGCGCCTAGGTAGCTGGCTGGTTGGTACCTGTGAAGCTAGGCTCCGGATGCTATATTGGTCATTGGCCGTCGCACCCAGACAAGAAACAAGTGCGTAATGATAACATCACGAGTTCCCTCTTTTGAGAGACCCTGAATGCCCTCAAAGTCCCCGTTGCCCAAGCTTTCAGCGATGTCGGCGCGCGGGATGTCAGCTCCGAGGGCCTGAACAAGAAGGGATCACCGGTAAGACGGCGGTCTGCATTGAGATGAGCCCTTGATCGCAATTTAATAGCCTCATCTAAGTGAAGAAAGAGTTGCACCGTAGCGGGCGATCATGAATGGGGTACGCGTGGGATGTCTGCCCTGTCTTCCGGCCTGGCTCGGGAGGCGTTTCGTCTCGTTTCGTTTCGAGTGAAGCTCTGTGAGGTTGCTTCCCGAAAACCATTGGCCGCGTTGCCAGGTCCGGCACCCTCAACGCCAAGGTCGCTTGCGGAACCAATGCCGTCTCGCATCGTCTTTGCCCTTTTCAAGACGGACTAACCCACCCTTGGATCGGCATCAGTCTTCGATAGCTCGCATGTCCCACGCCGAACGGCTTGGGGGGGCTTCTTTGTTCTAGGACCAAAGTAGCTGGCATTAAACCATCACCCACGAAGCCTTTCCTGGTTGTCGCGGCTGTTCGAGATGCTTCGGGGAATACGAGTTGCTGATCAGAATTGCCTTTGGGCCGTTAAAAGGATATCTGCGTTTCCTGTTACGTATGCAACAGGCCGAATTCCGTCTTGGAACCAAGCGAGGCGTTCCCAAGTGCCATCGCTAGATCCTCAATTGAGGTTATTCGTGTAAGTTGGGATCGACGAGAGTGGATAAGTCGTTGCCAAGCGGTTTTATCTGATCCGAGGAGCCAGAGCATCGTGATGATATCAATTGACTGGTTTGCTGTTGTTAGTGAGGCTATTGGACATTCCAGATGGTGATGTGGCGCATTACCAGTGTGGCACAGGCCGCTCGGCGCCTCATGTGGCGCATGTTCCAGCCTTACCACTGAGGCAGGAATTCAAGGAGCCAAACAGCGACACCTTGACGCAACACCAAGCAGGCAGCTCCAAGCAAGCTTCCAGCATCGACGTCGCCAACCGAATCCGCATCCCGTCGCTCGCAACGCAATTTCCTTCATTCAGCACTCCCCGAGCTTCCACAAACTTTGCCCATCATGAAGCCCGTCGTCAGCGCGTTCAACGCCTGGTTCTGGTTCGCCAATCCCTAGCTTCATCTCCCATCATGACGCGGCTAACATCGAGCTCCAACAGCACCGTCCTCTCCGTCTTTGCCATCGTTATCCTCAGCATCCTCGCCCTCCTATACCGAACCGGACACGAGGAGTTTACCGGCGGCGTGTCAGACCCCGATGATGGCAAGGCAGTTTCGGGCACCATCTTCACTGCTGTCCTCGTATACGTTGTACGTGCCCCTGTCGCGGATATCTTCCAAAGCTCATAGGAGCCCCCGATTCTCCTCCAAACACTCAAAAGAGCCAGAAACTGACCTATGTAGGCATTCTTCATCTTCTGCGGTATCCAAGGCCTCATGCACGCCCGAGAAAGCCGAAGAGGCGCGATCGCTCTGTAACAACAACACAACTTCCAGCGAGTAGAGCACGACGCGGAACCTGGCGTTCTGGGAACTTGATCGATTTCAGTTTTGGGCTGGCAATTGTATTTGAAAGAGCTGCATAACCCTACGTGTTGGGGGGATCGATGGCACGTCACATGGGGGTGTTAATCAAGGGGCGTGGACTTGGTCGAGAGTTCACCATGTAAGGAATATTCGATTGCTTAGACGGATTGCACATTTTATTGTATTAAACTATGGACTTATCATTGTCTTTGAGGACCGACACTTTCGTTCATACGCCGGGTCGAGAATCATGTGTGTCGAAGACGAAACCGAGACGATTGCAGAGCAACAGCGCCTGGGCTTGTCTGATGCGTGGCACGGGTTCGCCAGAAGTGACGCAACGTTCCAGGGCCAGGGACCACTGTCCGTCTGCGTTTCGGGCCTATTATCCTCGCAGCCGGACTTGCATCCGAATCCGTGGCTCCGACTGCATGACGGCCAACAAGTCTGCGGCCCGGCGTTGTGGGGCCGCTTCGGATGCCGGATGTGATGCATGGGAATCACCGGAGCGGAGCATGTTTACACCCGATCGGTTTTTGTGTATGACGATAAGAGAGTCCATCGGAGGATATTGATTGAAGGTTGTGGTAGCTTCTTTGACGGGAAACCGCCGTCATCCTCGCGCAGTGAAGGCCAAAGTGCTGGAAATACACGGTGAATACTATCTGCAGCACACTGATCGAGATTGACCATGCCCTTGGCTTTTTCAAATGCTTCAACGGCTGGCTTCTACATACCCCGACAAAGTAAAACCAGCCAGAGGGACTGCTTGGCTGGAGACATTGACCCGTTCGGTGACGACAGTTCTCAAGCCCTGCCCTTTATGTCGTCATCGATCGATCACCATCATGACTCCGGATTGAAAGGTCCGCAACGCAGATAGAGAGCGGGTATTAAACTAGAGAACAAGACCTTCTGAGAAAACTCTGAGGGTTACCTTCTTTTCTTACAATATAGTCGGTACCCGATTGACGCCTACGGTAGAAACCTGCACAAAATGACGACTCGGGACTTTCACAACGGTGTGTGCTCCCATGGATGATATTCTCCTGGCTACCTAGCTTGTCGTAAGTACTGACTACTTTCTAGAGAAGGATATTCCTGTCTCCCACCAGGAATTTCCAGGCAAGGATCATGACATGCCCGATCCCCAGCCTGTCAGGGACACACTCCCTGAAGCCGGTGGTAACGTGAGGACCTACAAAGGCTCTGGAAAGCTCCAGGGAAAGAGAGCCTTGATCACTGGAGGAGATAGTGGAATAGGTGCTGCTTCAGCTGTTTTATTTGGTCGGGAGGGAGCCTCTGACATTGTCATCGCATATCTGCCTGAGGAAGAAAGGGACGCGCAGAACACCAAGAAGCAGGTGGAAAATGAGGGCGCCAAAGTTCATCTCATCTCCCTCGACCTGTCCAAGCGGGAGAACTGCCAGAAGCTGGTCGATTTTGCTGTGGAAAAGATGAAGGGAATCGACATCCTCTTTAACAATGCAGCTTGTAAGTGAAAACTGACGAGATGAGCACGGTAATACTGACTTGAGCGGCAGACCAGATGATGGTTGAGGACATCAAGGATCTTTCCGAGGACCAGTGGATTCACACCTTCAACATCAACATCCACTCCTTCTTCTACATGTCCAAGTATTCCTTGCCTCACATGAAGGCTGGAGCCACCATCATCAACAACGCATCTATCAACGCCTACACCGGCCGACCCGACCTGCTCGACTACACCTCAACGAAAGGCGCCATAGTCTCATTCACACGAGGTCTGAGCAACCAGTATGTCGGCGGGGTATTCGGGTCAACGCTGTCGCCCCAGGACCAGGTGTGTAATGCCGCCTCCTTCATGGTATAGGTAACTGACATGACGTGTAGTCTGGACGCCTCTGATCCCGGCTACAATGAACGAAAAGGCCCAAAAGGAGTTTACAAGCCCCATGGGACGACCTGCTCAACCTTCAGAGATCGCCACCTGTGTGGTCTTCTTAGCATCAAGTGATAGTTCGTGTGTGAGTGGACAGACGATCCATTGCAACGGCGGAAAAGTGGTTGGCGGTTGAGAATATGGTTGCTGGATGTATTGATGAAAAATCATGTCCCTTTTAACTGCCTCCCTATGAAAGTCACGAGTAGTGTTCTGGTCTTGGGATCAGGTAAAAAAGCGCTTAATACAATCATTAACA
This sequence comes from Fusarium duplospermum, assembly GCA_003946985.1. NCBI lineage: Eukaryota > Fungi > Ascomycota > Sordariomycetes > Hypocreales > Nectriaceae > Fusarium > Fusarium duplospermum. Next base: position 73,295 of record NKCI01000183.1, on the reverse strand, counting down.
TGGGGGAATTGTATTGGGTATTGAGATCATAGGTTGGATATCCGTTGAAATACCGCCAAGTGATAAATCGATAATGCAAAAGTGATATTGTACTCAAACTCATGATTCAAGAGGAATTGTAATATCGAGTCTCTCATGAACAGACTCTGGCACATCAAAAGGTCTCTCCTCAAAGATGAGACCCAACTCCAAGAGCTCCTCCTCAGTAATGTCTGGCCGCTCATCAATAACCCTCTTCAGCTCACGGGCCTTGTCCGTGACATCCTCAATCTCGACAATCCACTCATCTGCCCACTGTGCACTTAGTGCTCCAGGGATACCAATCTGAATGCTCCGGTACGGTAACACTCCAAGCTTTGGTGTACGCTCGGGGTCCCATTGAATCCTCACGTCGCTGGTCTTCTCACGCTTCACGGTGGAGTCCTCAGGAGCCTTCTTGGCATGTTTTGCCAGTACACCACGTTCAAGAAGCCAGATGAAATGTTCGTGCGTCATGCGGATGGCAAGAATGTGGGATTGGCGGGAGTCTTTGTATGAGTAGCCGGCACGGTACATCATCCAAGCCCAACTCGGTTTGACCCATGTCATGCGGCCGGGCTTGAATTCGGGGGATGCGTTGAGTTTTTGAGCGGCCACGGCATCTCTGGCTATGGATTCCTTGTAGGCTTGATAGACCGTTATGGTCTTGTCGTCATAGTGGGCGCGTATCTGGTGGTAAGGGACAGATGCGTCTGGTGAGGTGGAAGTCATGATGGGCTTGACTGAGATGAAATATGAGATATGAACTAGTAGACATGGAAATTTTAATTCGGGGTAAACACGAGAGGACAGCTTTAGATGTTTTAAATACATCTATCTATCTTGAGAAAATACAGTACAAGCATGTATTCAGCCCTATCAGCCTCGTCGGGATGAGTCTTTCGGTGACGGAGACTAGAGGCGCCACTGTCAGCGGGGCGTTGTGACGGTGCTTCAGTTGTCCCAAAATACATGGTTGAAATGAATTAGACCCGGCATATTCTTGCTTGACATTGAAAAGGGAAAATAAGAAATAAATGCTGTGTATTTGCTTAGATTCTTGAGAGCCATATTGAGTCTAGAATTATTTGCATTCAATTGTATAGACGGGACGGACGTCACACATTGAAACGCCTGCCAAGCTCCGGCTTAGATCCGCTGGAGGCAACCGCCCAGTCCAGGCTCGGTATGACTGGGACTCACCGGGCAGGGAGGGACTGCTCTCTCATGGAACCTCCATGAACACAAAGCAAGCCCACCTGACCAAGACCGGGCTGTTAATGGATCCACGAATGCCACGCCACGTAGGTCTGCACCGTACTCCGTACACTTGCGTAAATTGGTACTCCCGTAATACTAACTGATGTTCTCGCACCTACAACTTTCCGTCATGAATATAGGGCACATACAAAGTGAGTGGTTGTTAAATCATCATCACGTTGAGGTGAGCGTCACAGCGCAGCGTCAAGTCTATATCATGCCATATATACAACATCGTAACCTTCCTTACAGATTACAATTTTTTCCCCATCCCTTCCTCTGACGGCCTGATCATCAAAGGCCTCCTTTTTTCACCATTCCCTACCAGTCCAAACAACAGAAACACAAAGAAAAGTCCCGCATCGGGTATCGTTTAGTGGTGGAAGAGACGAATGTTCTGCTCCACAAAGGTGATGCCGAGCTTCTCGGCCGTCTCGAAGACGGCACCGTCGTTCTGGCTGCCACCGGGGGCGGCAATGTAGTTGACGCCTGAACGAGCAACGCGGAAGACGTTGTCGATGAAGGGGAACTGCGACCTATGTTAGTAAATCTAACCAAATTATAGTGTGATAAAATACTTACGAAAGCGTCACTGGAGACGCAGACCTTGGAAAGCTGCTTCATCCAGGCCTCACGCTCCTCGGCAGTGAAGGCAGCGGGCACCTCCTCGAAGACAGCCTCAAAGGCCTCACGCTCAGGGCCATCCTTGGGGAGCTGGCCACTGACAAGCAGGTCAATGGCGTTGCTCTTGTCGGGGCGCTTGGTGCCCTTCTTCCACTTGATGCCGAGGACACGCTCGTGGAAGCGCATCCACCAGTTGTCGGCCTTGTCGCCTGCAAGACGGGTGCAGTGAATACGGGACTGCTGACCGGCACCGAGACCAACGACCTGGCCGTTGACGGCGTAGCAGACAGAGTTGCTCTGAGTGTACTTGAGGGTGATGGTAGCGATGGTAAGGTCGCGAGCAGCATCAGCGGGGAGGGAGCTGGTGTCCTTGGGGGTGATGATGGTGCTGAAGTGCTTGGGAGAGATCTGGATATCGTTGCGGGCCTGCTGGAGGTTGATGCCGTAGACGCTGCGGGTCTCGACGGAACCGGGGTGGTAGTCGGCATCAATCTCAAGGACCAGGTAACGGCCACCCTTCTTCTTCTTGAGAATCTCAAGGGCCTCGGCCTCGTAGCCGGGGGCAATGACACCGTCAGAGACCTCCTTGGAGATGATCTTGGCGGTGGGGACGTCAACAACGTCACTGAGAGCAATCATGTCACCGAAGCTGCTCATGCGGTCGGCACCTCGGGCACGAGCATAGGCCTGAGCGAGGGGAGACTGGTCAATGCCCTCAATGTCGTGGACAAAGTAGACCTTCTTCTCATCCTCAGTGAGGGGAAGGCCAATGGCGGCACCAGCAGGAGAGACGTGCTTAAAGCTGGCGGCAGCGGGCTTGCCAAGGGCCTGCTTGAGCTCCTTGACCAGGGGCCAAGCGTTGAGGGCGTCGAGGAGGTTGATGTAGCCGGGAGCACCGCCGAGGACCTTGAAGGGCAGGTTGCCCTCGGTGACATAGGCGGCAGCGGGCTTCTGGTGGGGGTTGGCACCGTATCGGAGAGCCAGGTGCTGCTGGCCGTTACCAGCGTACTCCTTGCGGAAGAACTGGGAGATGGCGGCATCGTAGTCGGCAGTGTGCTCAAAGGCCTTGAGGGCGTACTTGTTTCGGCTGGCCTCAGTGATCTCACCCTTCTCGAGCTCCTTAAGGAAACCGGCGTAGTCTTGAGGATCGCTGAGGATGGTAACACGCTTGTGGTTCTTGGCGGCAGCACGAATGAGGGTGACACCACCAATGTCAATCTCCTCAACGGCCTCGGGGATGCTGACATTGACCTTGGCGACAGTGTCCTTGAAGGGGTAGAGGTTGCAGATGACATAGTCGACCTTGTTGATGTTCTGCTCGGCGAGGTCCTTCTCATCGGAAGCCAGGTCTCGGGCCAAGATGCCGGCATGGACGGCGGGGTGGAGGGTCTTGACACGGCCAGCCAGCATCTCGGGGGCCTTGGTGATGGCAGAGACGTCCCTGTAGAGATCCAATTAGCCACCGGTGACCAGGTAGGCTCGTATTTGTTTGTGTACATACTCGACAGGGAAGCCTGACTCCCGGATCATCTTGGAAGTGCCACCCGAGGCAAGGATGCGGACATTCTGCTGGACGAGACCCTTGGCCAGGTCCAACAGGCCGGTCTTATCATAGACCGAGACGATGGCGATCTTCTGAGAGGACATTGTGATGGAGAAAGGAGGAGGAATTGATGATGGAGAGAAAGGAGGGGGAAGAGAAGAAGACTTAAAAGAAGAAGAGGAGGAAGGAAAAAAAGGGAAAAGCAAGGCTGTACAACGAGTGGGAGTGGTTCTCGTTCGCGCCCGGCGAGAAGGGGAAAAAAAGTTTGGCGGGGTAAGAGGCGATTGCGGAACGAGGATTCGAGGGAGGGGGCGGGGCAGGAGCAAGAGAGAAAAAAATGAGCACAACAAGTGCTGCAGTTTTTTGGTGCCCGGCGTGTTAGTGAGGGAAATTCGTCAACTATGGAGCTAGTAAATTGATTTCAGCCTTATGATAAGTATTACCGCCGTACGAAAATACTAATCGCACCACCATGACGAGGGGCCGAGACATGAGAGGCCTACTATGACAAGAAGGTAAGAATAAGAGAGGATAAGACAATATGAAAATAGAGGCATAGCTACAATTTACGGGTTTACTATTCTCGTTATCAATGTTGGTCGAGGCGTGCAGGCCTTCAAGCCAAGGAGGGAAGGGGGTGGTTATGATAGCTTCACATTGGGTTTTGGGCAATTGTGCAACATACCTACAAGCCTCACTTGAGGTATACATTAGAGTAAAATCACTATAGTATTATTCGCATTTAATTATTTTTTAACCCCTTAAGTTATTTATTCATTTTTCTTCAGGTAATCAGCTCTATAATATGTGTAAAACACATGTAAAGCACATCTGAGGAGCCCAGTCACGTGATTACGCCTCTTCACCCCTGTGCAATAGTGGATTTTACACAATGACCCACTCCCATTTGCACCTACGCCCGAGGTGTAACACGCAAGAGGTTGCTTATTAGCGGAGCTAGCCGCTGGAGATGGAGAAGGAGGGAGGAGGGGTCCTGCCATGGGTGAATCCATGAAGGCACGCGCGCCAGCTTCAAGTTAGTCTCCATTCGTGTCTTGGTTGTCTCGAACTTGACGCTGACACAGCAACATCACTACCAGCGGCTACCAACAAACTCTCTTGGCTATTTGCTGCCTAGGCTCTTCCCCAACATCACGTCGGAACCTTCAAACGCCCTCCAACTTGGTCCTACCGCCAGCTCCTCTGCTCGACCTTCCCTGAGCTTCGACAAGCTCCCCGCTCTCGAGATAATACAACCTTGGGCTTCAGCCTTGTAGGACTGCGGATGGGCTCTCCCCCTCATCTCACACAATCCTACCCCTCGCCTTGACACCCCGACTCCTCTTCCACCGCCAACCATCCGAACTCTTGCATGTCTCCCCCGGAGCAGTCCGAAACCTCTTCCAGCCAGCTTGTCCCCGACGAGACGCTGCCTAGCAAACCCGATGTCGAGGTGACGTCTGCCAAACACCCCGTTGCGGGGGAGACGGATACACCAAGCGAACGTGACCGAGATACAAACCTTGAGCATGTTCCAAAGTCAAACAGCGGTCCCGAAGAGGACTTGATCGACTTCCAGGACCAGCCCTCGAGCGTACCGCTTCAAAGCGAGAACGCAGCCGCTGGGGAGCATCAGTCAGAAGTGGCCAGAGGAAAACAGGTCGCTGGCCACCAACGAACCGGGAGTGATGCATTAAACACCCAGTCCTCATCCCTGGCAACCGTTAAGCCCATGATGCTTCCCTCGTCGAACGACACCGCTACGCAGTACCTCACCGCCGAACCATCCACTTACGTTGACCCCACGCCTGCAACCCCAACAACTTCTCAGCCACCTTCAAGAACGCCTTCAAATGCCACCCGCTCGCTTCACCCCGGAGAGATCTCTCCTTCCAAGTCAGATGCCGAATACGACGAGAGGCGATACCTGAGCGAGGATGAACAGGAAGGCAGATCGCGGTCCGAGATTCAGAGCATCATGGAGCAGTTCAGTGAGATAGGTGGCGGACCCGGCGAAGAAGAAGTCATGAGCCCTCGGTTAGAGATTGCGTCGCCCATGCTAGGACATCCTGTCCAGCATCCTCCCCGAAAGTCGAGCCTCGAACCTCTCGCACCGTCTATATCTGGACAACTTGAAGGCCTACATATCTCAACCAGCTCACCTCCCGCGGCAGGATCAATCGATGCCGGCATCGACGATCATGGGCCACCGGTACCCCCCAAGGATGGAATTCATGGAACGCCTCCGCGCCCCAAACCGGAGCGCACCGCAAGCGTGGCCACTCCAAGCTCACCTGCACAAGCACATCGACCCCCGCCTCCCGAGCCAGAGCCCGAACCAGTTCTGCCCTTCGACTTTCACCGTTTCCTAGAGCAGCTTCGGAATAAGAAGGCAGATCCAGTAGCGCGATACCTCAAGTCCTTCTTGTCTGAATTCGCCAAGCGGCAATGGATGGTCCATGAACAGGTTAAAATTATTGGGGATTTTCTAGCCTTCATCGCCAACAAAATGGCGATGTGCGAGGTTTGGAGAGACGTTTCGGATGCCGAGTTTGACAATGCTCGTGAGGGAATGGAGAAGCTGGTCATGAATAGGCTGTACACGCAAACATTCTCTCCAGCCATCATGCCGCCCAAGCCTATTCCTGGGGCCAAGCCCAAGCGAAAGGGAGGCGACATTCCTCTCGGGCCTGGCCGACGCGGACAACATCAAGAGGATGTCGAGCGGGATGATATCGTCACCCAAAAGATTAACATTTACGGTTGGGTCAAGGAGGAGCATCTGGATATCCCACCTGTTGGAGAGAGTGGGCGCCGCTTCCTAAAGCTGGCTCAGCAAGGTCAGGGCATCCAGATCGTGTGTGGTTATCTTGACTAACTTGGAGCAGAACTACTCAAGATCAAGTCGTACAGAGCACCACGCGACAAGATCATCTGCGTCCTGAACTGTTGCAAGGTGATCTTTGGTATGACGTCCAGGCCCTCCCTCAACTGACAGTGTCCACTAACATGATGCAGGACTATTGAAACACAACAAGTCGGATTCGTCAGCCGACTCTTTCATGCCCCTGCTCATTTATGTCGTTTTGCAGTCGAACCCTGACCACTTGGTCTCTAATGTGCAGTATATCCTTCGGTTCAGAAACCAGGAGAAGCTTGGAGGCGAGGCGGGCTACTACTTGTCTTCACTGGTAAGACATTCGTGAGTTCAAGGAGTTCAACATGCTGACAGGGTTTCAGATGGGTGCTATTCAGTTCATCGAGAACATGGATAGGACCACTCTAACCATCACAGATGATGAGTTTGAGAGGCATGTAGAAGCAGCTGTCTCAGCTATCGCAGAGAAGCATGCAGCGTCGTCACCAGTGACCCAACAGCCCGTATTTAACGAGAAGTCGGTACCTCTTGGTGAGCCGGCCAGCCGACAATCCCTCGATGGACAAAATACGCCCGCGCCCCGCCGCTCAACATCAAACGATGGCTACATGGGTGACGACAAGGCGGCTATTACAGGCCTTCTCAAGACAATCCAGAGACCGCTATCCACTATCGGAAGGATGTTTTCCGACGAGCCTGTTGCCACCAGCGAGCCAGGTCCTAGTAGTGCACCTCGCACTCCAGCACCACCAGAGCAGCCTCGCCCAAGTCGCGAGGAGCTCCGTGAACCCCCACCCCCAGTATCAAGGCATGAGCTATCTGCAGAAGAGGCGGCTGCACGGCAAGCAAGTGCCGAAGCGGCAGAAGCCCAACGACTCTCCCGAGCTGAGCACGCGAATGTCGTCGAAACGCTGGCAGGCATGTTCCCAGATCTAGACAAGGAGGTGATCAGTGATGTGGTATACGAGAAGGAAGGAAGGTGAGTAAAATGCATAATCCATCGTCTTCCAGTCAGCCTGAGCTAACACACCTCTTCCCAGGGTTGGACTAGCTGTTGATGCATGCCTTGCACTATCTACGTGATGAGGCTGGGGTGGGATGAATAAGCGGGGTTCAATGTTGCAATGGATAGTTATTGTTAGCTCTACTGGTGCTGTACTTTGTTGGGCGATTTGCGAAGCATCACAAGGCTATCTGGAATATGCCGTTGGAGCAGATGGCAAGCTACAAGAGAAATATCACAATATCCAAAGCAAGCACATGTGCGTGTAACTGTGTTGAGCTGGATGTCCACGTCTCGAGCTGAGTGTTTCCAGGATGAACAAGAAATACTTATGATTTGAATTCAATACGAGATGATCCAAAGGCCTAGTAAAAGAGGCCGACCTAGCCCGGCCGCCGTGTTGGTCTTGAATGTACCCAAAGTAAAAGCATCCTTGTCAATGGTCCGGGTTGACTCATCTGGCCGGATGAGCTCAGACCTAATAGAAAGGATGGAGTCTTTATATAAACTCAGCCTGCTTCTGTCAAGTATATAAATATTGACTCGACAGTATTCTACCATCAACCCACTTTCATCCCATCTTTTTGCCAACCATGCCTCGAAAGCTCGTCACCGTCCGGCAAGTATCAGCCATCACACCAATCCCCGGTGCCGACCGCACCGTAGCCGCCTCAGTCGACGGCTGGACATGCGTCGTCGCCATCGGGGAGTTCAAGCCCGGCGACCGCGGCCTGTACTTTGAGATCGACTCCCTCCTACCCGGGTCGGACCCCCGATGGGAGTTTCTGGCAAACCCCGCTCCGGACGGTAACGGCCCCACACCGGACATCCGGATCAGGACGCGCCGGGTCCGGGGAGTCGTTTCGCAGGGCTTGCTTATGCCGTTGTCTACGTTTCCAGAGGTCGTCGCCGTCGTTGGGGGGCTTTCTCCCGAGGAGCTGAGGGAGACTAGCTTCGAGGGCATGCTCAAGGTTCGCAAGTTTGAGGATCCCTCAACATTATTGCCAGTATCCGGTGGCGGCACCGCTTTACCAGAGTTTCCATACTTTATCCTCAAGACGGACCAAGAGCGTGTGCAAAACATGCCAGAGGTATTCGACTCCCACGCCGACGAGGTGTTCCAGGAGTCGACAAAGATGGACGGCTCATCCATGACGGTCTTCTACATCCGCGCCGACAGCCCCCACTACCCGCTTCTAGCCCCGGAGATTGTGACCGACCCCTCGGGCTGCTTCGGCGTGTGCTCCCGGAACCGGACCCTGGTCGAGGGCCACACGCGAAGCCCGCCGCTCTTCTGGTCCACGGCACGGAAGCACAACCTCCCCGCGACGCTCTCGGCATTGGGTCGTAACGTGGCTATCCAGGGCGAGCTGTGCGGGTCTAGTATCCAGGCCAACTACGAGGGCTTCCCCAAGGACACGCACAACTTCTTCATCTTTTCCGTGTGGGACATTGACACCCAGCGTTACCTGCCCCCGAGAGAGGTACACAATGAGTGGGCGTCGCGGCTGGGTGTGCCGCACGTCCCTGTGCATGGATATCGGCTGTTGCGCGAGATTGGAGGGAGCGTGGCTGAGCTCGTCAAGCGGGCCGAGGGCAAGGGCGTCAACGGGAGGAAGAGGGAGGGCATCGTGCTGAAGCGAGAGGATGGCGGGTTCAGCTTCAAGGCTATATCGAACTCGTACCTGATCAAGCACGGGGAGTGACGGATACGATACGCCAGTGAGGCTTCATAGATCTCGCACCAAGTTACGAAGGATACCATTGACAGTGTTGCATAGTTAAAAGGTTCTATTGGACAAAAAGATGGTGATGCGCTTCCGTGGTAAAACAAAGTCTTTCGCTTCAATACCCCCCCTCCGAAATGAATTCGGTCCCTCCCTACCCAAATTGTCTTTGTACATATAGCCAAGACCAGGCTCTCTCTCTCTCGACAGACAAGAAAGGCTCAGCATGAGCGTCGTATGTACAGAACAAACCCGGGAATAGAAATACAAGAGTCATGGATCGTGAGGCATAACTGCCACTGTTGCTCAGAAGCCTCTGTAGCCGCCTCCGTTTCCATACCCGTATGATTGCCTGTTGAGAGGGCTGTAACCCCCGTACTCATTGTCATAGCGTCCCATGCCTGGCGGACTTGGAGCTCTGTGGGCCCAGGCTACGGGGGCGGCGCCATGAGCGTGGTGTTGCGAGTCGTTGTCCATGGCGGTCAAGTCTCGGTAGTACGATGGGGGGCTCGAAGAGTAATCGTTTGCCCGTAGGCCCTCCTCAGCAGCAACATAGTTGTCACGGGACATGGACCGCTGGTGCTGCTTCTCTTGAATGGGGGCCCCGATGGGGAACATGTTGATGTTAGTGTTGGAGTCGTCCTTGCGGTCGAGGAGCAGCGAGTTGCGGGCGTCCAGAGGAGTGAGCGTGTCCATATCACGCTGAGCTTTCTCTATAGGTTGTTTGTCAGTGTCAAAGTCATCCGTTGGACTACGTGGAGTCAACTTACCCATCTCCTTTCTTCGCTTGCGGTGGGGGTTCTCCTTGACCAGGAGGTTGATGGCGTTCCAGATAATCAGGATCACCAAAAGACCTGTGAGGGCGGATTGCACGGCGATCAGGACGACGCCGGCAACCGTCTTGCTGTCTTGAGGAATGTTGAGCTCATGGACAAAGATGAGAATGCAAGCCACCGACAGGACGCGGACCGACTGGATGGCGATACCGATGATGTTGCCAGACTTGCGCTCAAAGGGTCGAGTCCAAACGAGCAGGATGAGCATGATGCTCTCAACGACGAGCTGAGCAATCGTCTGGGGCAGGCCGTTTCCTTCGCCAACGGCAAGGGTGCAGCCCTTGGCGAAGAGGTAGACGATGGTCGGGATGAAGATCCACCAGTACTCCTTCTTGTACGACTCGTAAAAGAGAGAGTACTTGATCCAGATCTCCTTGTTCTGGTACAGGTCGTCAGAGCCCTTGAGCTTGCGGACGGTGCTGAAGATCTTCCACGTGAAGAAGGCAAGGATGGCAGTGAAGATGGCCAGCGTCACACCAGCCAGAGTCTTTGCCGCCCACGAGTCGCCTTGGGTGAATTGGAACACGCAGTACAGAACCCAGATACCGTAGAGCACCAGGATAAGGTGAGTGATGGTTCGAGCGATGGAACCCCAGTAATGTTGACGGAAACCAGCCAGAGACTTGGGGAAGCTGGCGAAGAGGGCCCAAACCTCGAGGATGACCTTGACCAGGAGAATACCGACAATGATAGCAGCAATGATGATGGCAACCACCAGCAGAACAGTCATGAAGGTGTTGGACTTGGGAACACTGTACTGCTGGACAAAGGCTGAGATACCAGAAACCGAGATGGAGTTGGTAGCTCCAGACTCGCCAGACTCGGAAGATTCGCTTGAGCCGCCAACTGAAGTCTCCAGCTCACGGGTGGCCAGCCTGGCCAATGACTCAAAAGTGTCGAAAGCTCGCTTGACCTTGAAAGAGTGCTGCTCCGGGGTACTGGTCGAGTTGTCGGGGAAGACGAGTGTAGCGTTCTTGAGGAATTCGACGCTGTCCGTGGTGAGATCACCTCCTGTCATGCCGCGAAAGTTGTCGATGGAGATCTGGATCTGCTGCCAGGGGATGATACCGGCCGAGAAACCAAAGTTCTTTACGAAGCTGCGGTACACAGGCGGGTAGTTGACTGACAGCATGCCGTTCATGGCCATGCCCTGGAACCATCCCAAAGTCTCTGCGAAGCTGGGACTGGGGATACCACCACTGGCAGCGCTAGCACCACCAAGAGCAGACGATGCGGCCGTGGCACCAGAGACGACGAGGGCGGCTCCAATAACACCGACAGACAGATAAGTCACAGCATTAACCGAGGCAGTCTTGCCGTTTTGAACTTGCGATTGAATGCAGGCAACCTGCTCATTGTCGTCGTCGAGGCTTAGGAGCTTCAGAGTCGCTTGAGCAGCGATATCGGGGACCTGGAAAGCGATGGCAGGGACCTTGTTTGCCCACTCAGCGGGAATCTTCTGAGTGCCCTTGGCAGCGAAATGGTCGGCGGGTACAGGGCAGAGCTGCTTGATACCCTGTTCGCAAGGGTTGAAGCTGTTCTGATAGACTTGGCGGCCGTATGCCGTCACTTCGAGATAAGCAGACACGTTCCGTTTCGTCTTGCTCGTGCCAGCCACATCAAAAGTAACCTCCTGCTTGTCGTTGTCGTAGCTAAGGTTAAGCCTCTCAACCGTGATATCGGGAACGGTACCGCAGTCGGAGAAGCCAGAAGTCTTGAGAACGTTGTCACCCAGAACGCCAGTGACGAGAGCCGCCGCCGTCGCAACCACCTTCCATGCGCTCCACTGTGAGTGAGATCGAGTCATTTTCGAAGAAAGTGTCGTACAAGGAAACTAGAGAAAAAGACGGGAAATTCGTAACTCGTTCGCGACTGAATCGAGTTGTTGGGCTTCGAAAAGTGTTGGTCGTCAGGGTATAGTCAAGAGACACAGTTGAGTAGTGATATCCAAGAAAAAATTGATATGGATAACGGAAAAGAAACCGAGAAACAGTTGAAAATCGTTGGAGGATGATGTAAGGAATGGTATCAAGACGATAAAAATAGAGATGTAGAGAGAGAGACTGTAGCTGAAGAGCTGTATGTATAATGAATGTCGGAGATGCAAGTTATCTCAAAGGTTAATGGCAAGGCAGTGCAAGCACGCGCAAAGATGGCCGAGGATCAACCTGGAAAGAAAAGAAGTGAATGGGCAACGAGTTGCCTTGACGCCCGTGAAGTTCCAACGTGCCGGCGTTTGATCGTTCGTGGGTGTCGTGTGTCGTGGAGGTGCTGAGAGAAGGTGTCGTGATGGGCTGGCGACCAGTCCGCTTATAAAAAAGGGTCAGGGTGTTCGAGTGTGTCTGTCTAATGGATGGGATGGGCCGATTGGGCGCGTTAGGTGATGCTAAAATGAGAGGCCAAGAGTCGACAATGCCGCAGAGGAAGCAGCATGTCCTTCTTTGGACGGAAACAGTTGCAAAGAAAGACAGTAAAGGAGAGATGAATATTTGACAGAAACGACGCTTGAGATGGGTTTGTACAATGCAAAATATCAATGTGATGAGAGAGAGAGATGAGGAGAGGGAAGAAAGAGCAAGAGGAGGAAAAAGAGGAGAAGCCCAAGAGAAGAAAGGATAAGACAAGACCAGACAAGGAAAAGGAAGCACGAGCAGGAAAAAAAACGAGAACTAAACGGGGATCCCAACCCAAAGGTGGAGGAGGTTCCAGGTTCTGAGGTGCGATCCATCCATGAGGAAGGAGGGAGAGGCGTCCCTTCCGATTGATAGACACCCCAAACACCAAAAGGCCTCCAGTTCACGGGCAGGAGCCAACCACCAAGGAGGGAAGCTACGACCTACGCCTGGAGTCTCCGCAGTCAGCAATCAACAACAGCAGCATTCATCCGTTCAGTGGGCAATCAAGCAATTCAGCCATCCTTGAGCGTGAGAACGGTTCTGTCGAACCACCACCGACGACGGATCGAACCCCTGAGACGCCAACCCAAGATCCCTGACCCGCCAGCCAGGGGGTCCGTGGAGCCTCAGTGGGCAGTGGACCACCGAAGCCAGGGGCTCGCATCAGGGTCCCCCGGCCACCCTCTCAAGGCAAGGCACGCACACTCACACGGCTCACGCTCGTTTTTGCTGCTTAGGTCCAGCGGCTCTTCTGACCCGTCCAAGCAGGTTCTTTGAATCTTGAGATGCAGGGGTTCGACCCTTTGACCCACAGAACCCGACCCTCCCTCTCAGACGGTGGCTTCTACATAGCAAGCGGCTGACCAGTCCTAGGCCAAGACGCGGTCGACCCCAGCTTCTTCTGAAACCAGCTTGGGAAAAGAAAGACCTGTTGTTCCCAGCCAGCCAGAGAGAGCGGTGGGCTTGGCTTTTTGCTCCATATGCTTATTCAACGTCCGTTCGGGTTTGTGGGTGGTTGTGCATGCACATCTCGTCTACCGTGTCAGTGTCAGCTCATGTGCCAACATCCATTCATCACGAACCCGTCTAACTTATCGGGTTTCTCCTTTCTGTCTCTGTGAAGCAGAGATGAACTGAATGTCTCTTGAATATTGATCAATATGAACAAACCACTCAATATCTTGAGCTGCCAAGTCTTGAACCTCGACTCGACTATCCAACCAACCTTCTGGCGTGAAATGATCTACCACCCGCCTCAAGCCTCCCGACCGCAAAATCGAAGCATCCAATCCATGCTTCCTTCACCCATGGATGTCATGAATTGCCCCAAGCTTCTCTTTCTCATCAGGGAATAACCCGTGTCCAACCTCGGCGCCCTCTTCCCCCTTGGTCGAAATCACGTCTTCCTTTTCTGCAGGTACAGGCCCACGCGGCATCAAGTGCTTCAAGCCGGTGTGTTCCACACATATTGCGTCCCAGGTTGCCCTGTCTATGGAACACAAGACGAATGATAAACCTCTGTGCCGCCTTTCCGTCCTTGTTGTCATCAGGAAAGGAAAAAAAAGCCAAACCAGACGCTCGGGAGGAAGCTACGCTACGATGCCACCGTTGATCGTAGTTCAGACACTCGGCCGTGTCAAGTCATGTCGCCACTGACTCGATGTTCCATCACAGACTTGTCAGCGTCTCAGCAGCCGCTGCTGCAACTTTAGCTCAACACACAAACATAATCCAGACTCTTTTCTGTGCGCTCTGGCCGATCCAATGTTCCAAGATTCATGTCACGAGTCCTCGGCCCCGAAAAAGGGATACCGGGCACCGAGTGAAGCCGACCCTGTTCGGCCTTTGATGAACCCCAGCGCCGCCACCACCGTCGTCGTCGTCGCCAACTTCCATTTATCCATAGATAGAAACATTGATCCATCCATCTATCATCTCCTTACTCAGCATGGCCAGGGTTGACGCGGCCATTGCAAATCTCGGTAACCAACCCAGCCACGACGACCCTTGCTTGGCCAGACTCGGTCACATTTCTCGATTGCCTCTTTCGTTATGATAGATGCTGAATAGAGAATGTCGCGTAGCAGTAATAGCACACGCGAGCAGATGAACAAAGAGGTAATTACAACAAGCTAGTCGGTATCAGTCTGCTCAATCTCTCTCATCTCATCAGACCACAGAATAAGCCAGATTTTTTTAACGCCCATCAACCTCAAACGCCCGGCCGATTTCACATACGGCCCAAGCGCCTCCCAAGCGTTATCCCAACTTCTATTCTCCACCAGAGAGAGACTCTGTCCATATGGAATCCACAACCGCCCCAAGCCCCCTTTTGAGACGAAAAGCTTGGCTTGCAATCGCTCTTTTAGACCCAGGCCTCGTCATCCATTGCTCACGCGAGAGGCGTGTTCCCGCTGAGCCTCCATGTCTTCCCCATCTCTTGCCGCAGTCGGTATATTTAGCAATGCCAAGTGTAGATCATAAAGTCTAGATGTTATCGCTGCAAGATGCAATTTGACTTTCATTTTCATTCATAAATAAAGACCCTTGCGCCAGCTTTGTATCCCTTTCTCGTCTTGCTTCGTCTCGAATCCCTCCCTCCTTATCCAAATATTCATCCCTATGATGTTGTTCCAGATCGCTCTGCTTCAAAACTTGGAGTCATCCGTCACCAACACCCTCGCCTCCCAGAGAAACCCCAGAAAGAATCCAAGAAATCTATCTAGTCGGCTCAAGAAAAGAAACAGGTTCTTGCCTAGAAGCCCAAATCATCGTCCGTAAGAATCGTCATGGTATCCCAAATACATTGCCATCCTCCCCTTTTACCGCTCATAGTCTGGCTAGTGCCACCAAACATAATAATAATACCCAGATCCCGCTTCACTCGTAGACGATGCGAGCCAGGGCAGCCGCGGTCATCACTCGTGTCCTCAGGTCTCAGGCAAAACATCCTCTTACTAATATCCAGGCATCCGCCCATCGCTCCACATGCTTCCGCCATTGTTGTTGTTGTTGGCATTCAAGTTTGGTGAGTGTGAATAAGGCGATACTGATCCCTGCCCACTAAATGGGCTTCCATTGCCGCTTGACGGGTCCATTATCCCGTCGTACCCCATCTGTTGCATCTGTACCCCGTGGTTTTGCTGAAGCCCAAGCGCATTCATTTGGTTGTATGATTCTACCCCGTTGCTCGGCATCATATAGCCGTTGGGGCCTTGCTGCACGTAACCCCCTTGGCGCGCAACAGGTATATCCTGCATCTGCGCGGCGTGGTTAAAGCCGCCGTGGTTAATAGGATGCATTCCCATCTCCGCGTGCGGATTGGGCCCGACATTGCCAAATTGGTCTTGGTAAAATCCAGGGGGTTGTTGATATGCATCCGTCGGCATGACTGGCTGATACATCAGGTGGCTCGGTTGCTGAAATGCCATCTGTTGAGTAGTGGGTGGGAATCCCCCACAAGCTCCTCCGGGGAATTGCATATCAGAAACGGGTTGGTCAACAGGTGTTGTAAGAATGTTTCGTGGAGGAGGTTCCTGAATTGGGCTGATGATGGTATCTGCTTCGAGCTCGCTGGCCTTGGCGTCCACCAGACGCAGGACCGGCAGCGATATTTGCTCCATGTGGTTTGCCAGGTGAACCGTCAGCTTCTTCCAAGTCGGGAACGTCTTGCCACAGAACCTGCAGGGCTCGTCCTGTGGCCGCTTCGATGTCTCTCGGTGACACTGCTCAACCTTTTGCCATGTGGGCTCAGCGCCGCCTGCCTTCTTTATCGCGGCCTTGGTCTTGACCCTTGGCTCAGGATACTTGTGCTCTCGCACGAGATGCTGAAGGAAGTTGTCACGTCGGTAGCACTGGTGGTGGCAAGCCTCAACATCGCACGTCCACCATTCAAGATGACGATGGCCTTCATTCTCGTGTCGAACCCAGTCAGCCTTGCGCTTGAACATCTTTGGCTCCCTGCACTTGTCCCAGGTGCAAGTGAAGGGCTGCACATCCTCATGAACATGCTTAGTCCAGTCAGAGGGCTTCGTAAACTTCTTGCTCGCGTAACAAAGCTGGCACTCAAACTCGGCCGGCAGGCGGCTGGTCGGAGGCATAGGAATATCCGCGCGGAAGCTCTCATGGTTGATGGCGCCCTCGACTGGTGTCCCATCCTCGACATCGTTGGGTGATGAGAGAGGATCCAGTTCTTGAGGGCTATTATTTTGGTCGAGAAGAGCAGCTGAGCCACCTCTAGCGATGCACAGGATGCCAGAAGGGCACTTGGCACCCAGTCCAAGGTGGGTAACCTTGTTCTTGAGCAAGGACTTGTAACGTTGCACTTGTTGATAGGCAATACGATCAACAAGATAGTTGTTGGTGCTGGCCAATTCAGGATTCAGATCGATGATGTGTTGCTGGAATCCTTCAAGATTGGGGGTGATGTTGTCGATGATGTTGGGGTTTGTCTTCATATCGGATTCATCCATGTCCTCTTCATCGTCGTCGTCATCGTCATAGTCCATATTCTTGGTCTTGGCCAAGGCAGCTACAGGCGGTCCTCCTGTCTCACGCTTCCACATCGACACAAGAGTCGGGTGGCTGTCTGTCTGCATGGTGGCTGGTGTGGGCTTAGGGAGATCTGACTTGCTCCGTTGTCGCCGGATGGAGCCCTTGATAGAGAGGCTGCCAAAGGGACTCTTCGGCGATGTGACAGATGCCACAGGTGTGGCACTGACGGATCCATTGCGGGCGTGTGTAGTTCCAATGGACGCAATGTTGCTACCCATAGAAACTATAGCCGTATTGATCGAGGGCATGGGCTTTTTGCCCCAGCTTCCCATGCGGACCGGCGGCGCAAGACTTTCGCGTTTGTTGGAGATGCTATCGCGTTTCGAGTCTTGGCTTCCTCGGCTATCGTTGCTTGGTATGCTCTCGTCGTCGTTCCCGGTGCGATTGCGCTTAAGAATCTGAGAGGTACTCGGCCGACGCACCAATGTTCCGAGACCCCTGAGCAGACCACCTGGCTTGCTCCCCTTGTCCCCTCGGCTCACAGAGAGCTTCTTGAGAATGCCACCGCTGGTGACTTCGGACATGTCAAGGTCAAAGATACTGGGGAGACTTCGCCGGCGGGTGCCCCACGTGGCGGCTCTTGAGATGATCGAATCAGTGTCTCGACACATTCTCTCAAATCTTTCCATGGCAGCCGCCGACGTTTCTGGTTGATATTTTTCATCTGCTCCGTTTCTAATGCCATGCACCATTGGAGCATCGGCCCAGTTCCGGTCAGCAGCGATCATGTCGTAGTCTGTCTGATTCATTTCGCCTTTGCCATGGTAGTAAGTCTGACCAGGGATGACCCTGTTTTCGGTCTGGCGGTTGAATGGGACCCCGTCGTGAGTATCATCGCGTGGGCGATTGAGCTCATTGATAGTTTCCTGAGACGTCTCTGTCGGCTGGACTGAGAGGTCATTCATCTTATTGGTCAACCAATCACCGACCATTCCCTTCCGCTCCTCATCTTTTCGGATAGTAGCCAGCTCGTTGATACTTGGCGTCTCCTGCGAGGTACGGTTGTCAGGGTCCAGCCCAGCATGTCCAGTCACTGAGTTGCGCTGCCATTGCCCTGTTGAGTCACGGGGTGCGGAATTGTCGCTTGAGGATATCAAGTCCCCAGCCGACTCAAACCCGCCGCGAACCGTGGTCGGACTATCCTCAAAGGAACGTTCGATAGATGTATGGATAGGTGTCTCATCATCTTTACCCCACATCGAGACAGTAACTCGAGGACTGGTCATGGCCGCAACACTGGGCGCCAGGCCGTCTTCGCTGGACCGGCAGCTGCTGCTCTGACTGGGTGTCAAGGAGGTCTGTGTGACGATGGGAGGTGGGTTGAACTGCTTTTGGATCACCTGCGGCGAGATGCAATTAGGAAGCTCTGGAGGGGCTGATCCCTTGATCGCGTGGGAGAGGTCACTCTGGGGAGTTCTTGTATGCACCGACGCCGTTTGTTCGGGAGTCAATGGATTATAAGTGTTGTTGATGTCCGCATCCTGGCCCGACACAAAACCGGGAGAAATAGACGGTCCAAGCACGGCCTGGTCCCCGAGAAAGATGGGATCGACTCTCTCGATGTTGTTGAAGTCGGCGCCGAAGAAAGGGTCCTCCTCGAAGTCGCTATAGTCACTGGGCTGGTACTGATCTAGACTAGAGTTGGAGCCGGGGGTCTCGAGGTAGTTGATGGGCGACAGCGACTCGCTATCGATCCGCGATAGGGTGGGTGGCAGTTGGTTCGGGTCGATGGAGGAGGTCGTTGGTCGTTGTTGGTCAGAGGTAGGGAAGGCTTGAGTAGGATGGTGGTCTTGGTCATGAAGACTTGCAGGCGGTACCTCGAATGTGGAAGCCATGGTCGCGACTGGGAGGAGAGGGAGGAATGGAAGTATATATGCAATGAGTGGATCTTGACTGGGCGTGCTCCCTCTGTCAGATCACAGGCTGGGGATCATGGTCCTGGGGACCGTTGCGCGGCGGAGGTGGGAGGTGGATCGGCTCCGTTGGAGGACGATCGTGGCTGCAGAACGAGGCCCGTCAAGGTTCAGACAAGTCGCGGCGACCGGTAGGATGCAAAGAACAGGAGCCGCCGGTAGGGTTGAGAGTGACAGGTGAAGGATACCAGTGTTCCCTTGAAGTCGGGTTGAGAGGAAGAAGGAGGGGGAAAGGGCTGAAGTTGGAATGCGGTCTCGCGCGCGAAAGCGGATCAAAGAGCGCTTAGGGGCGCCGATGCCCCTGCTCAGTTCAGGTAAGGTGGTAGGTTTACTTGACCCAGGACAGCGAACCCACAGAAGCAGGAGACACAAGAGATCGGCGCAGGATTGTGGCGCGCAGGTTCAAGCAGATGGGAGGGATTGAAGCAGCGCAGCAGTAGCAGCAGAATGTGCAGAGAAGCGAGGCGAGTGAGTGAGTGAGTGAGTGTCTTGTTGAGGGGCAGTGGGCAGGGGAGATGTGGGAGGGGGGTTTCACTGGCAAAGGAAGCCGGCGTCTGTGATATGGGTGGAGGAGGGGCTCGCAACTGAAATGAGAGCAAATCAGAACAGGCCAGAGTCGGCGGCGCAGGGACAATACTGTGCAGAGGCTGACTGGAGGGCAGACACAAAAGCGACTGTGGCAGAGGCGAAGGTGGATGAAATGAGGCTTGAACAGTGAGAAGCCGGCGTTTTGATCCCAAGGGAAAAAGACGAGGGCGGTAAGGTCGTGCGGTAGTTGGTCCAGAGCGAGGGGCGTTGCAGGCGCAGGCGTGACATCCATCCATCCATCCAATACTGTACAGCCTGGTCCGTCCCCTTGCTTGTGCGAGCAATGCTGGGGAGCAGAGGACCAGCAAGTGTCCAGTCGCAGGGTTGGAACCGCCGGGGAAACGGTCGTTTGGTGTCTATTGCAACCACAGACCACACAGCTAGACGGGACTCTCGCATCAGGCCCGCTGGAAACGGTATGCCTCTATCGCCCGTATCCATCTCCGCTAGTTAGGCGTTCTGGATGGGGGGGCTTTGGAGCCGAGGCGCATTCAACCCAGCCCCACGCCCCATGAGAGACCCTTGTTCCAGCTCGTCCATCATCCAACCATTCAGAGCCTCTGGCCCATCTCCCAAGGCGTTTTCCAATGCCCCGACCCGGGAACGGGTCAACCACAGCTGGTGCTTTGTGTGTGCGTGAGAGGAACACCAGTTGCGGCGGAGCTTGTCTTGGTTCGACTTTGAAAGAGGCAGGACAGGGGGCGCCTTTTGGGAACCATTAGAGAATATATTGTCGTACCAGACACACACCTCTAGCGATGCTCTGCAACCCTAGCGTCGGGGGGGGAGACTCCATCAGCCTTGTAGGGTTTTTCTGATGTCACTGCTCTGCTGCCGGCGTGAGACGTGTCTCGGCGACGAGGCACTTTTCAGTCGGTTGTCGGCTTGACCCTGCCGCCCTGTTTCGACCAAGCATCCTTTCTTTGTCCATCACCGCTCCCAGGCATCCGAGCTAATACCATGGCGACGGCCTGCAGGTATCAGACAGAAGCCGCGCGATTCTGGTTGATTCCCTGCTTGAGAAGATACATCAAACTTGACGGAGTTTTTCCACTTTATGGTGCGGCTGAAACTGGAGTTGATTGAGGAGGGGACACAGCCTCTCACCTGTGCTGCGCATGCATGGTGCGATAGGTATATCGTCTTGTCGATCACCGCTCGCCAGCTCCTCTTTTAGGGCATGATTTCTGGAAGTCTTCCCGTGTCAGCAGCGGCGTTTCTTTGAACCTCCGGGCAAGCCTCGGTAGAACCGCCGTCAGATTTCATCATTGCCAGACCATCCATCGTCTGGGAGACATCGGCGGTCTCCATGGACACGGTCGCTCTAATGCCACACTGTCCATATGCTGTATCAAGGGGTGCGAAAGGCGCCTTGCGCAGCATGCGTTGTCCTGGCAGGCACTTGCTTGCGAGGTTGCGGATCTTGCATGCAGTGGTTTACGCCCGATTAACGTTTGAACAAGAATCTCTCGGTCGCATGGTTGGTGGATCTCGGGGACTGTGGGCAACCAGACAAAGCTGAAAATAGTCTCAGGAATAACCTAGACCAACTCCGTCGACCGCAATGATTCAAATGTGACGTCGAAGCAGGTGTCTCTGCAGCTTTCCCCAGTTTTCTCCCAGCGGTCCTGTCAAGAAGTCATGATGAGCTCCTGATTGGGCAACGATGCGCGACCTGGAAAGCGCTCAATCGTGATGCAAATGTGCCAAGATGTTGGTCCCTGTCAAGGTCGGGAGTAGCGCGACCCTCAGCGACGGGTTGTTACTGAGTCCAAGCGTCTGGAGTCACAAGACTCGGGCGATTGATTGCCAGGCAGTTGGTAGGCCAAGTACAAATAAACCCGCGAACCAACCTGGAGGCTGTGTGGTAGAAACATGACTATTGGTAGAGGAATTCGATGTAGAGTCGAAAGTTGTCTGCTGTCGAGGTGCTGAGAGCTGAGAGTGAGATCAAACTGAGGCAGTGCTCCGTCAAGCACAAGCCAAGCGGAGATTTGTTTATCTGCTGCTCGGCTCTATCGTCCATCTCGAAACATGGATGTGCTGCGAGTGGAATGAAGCGTCGAATACTGCATCCATTCGCAAGTTCATGTGTCGTCCCTGGTTCTTGATCGCCGTGACTTCTAGGTTGGTTCATGTGGCCATCCAGGACGGCCCCGGCCTTCTCTGTGAGGTGCCCGAATTGCCGATTGCACGTGACGATATCTCCTCTGGTCCCCGGCCGGCCCTCCCTTCCGAGCGGCGTCGCGTCTGATATGGCGCCCATGACACCTTTGGCCCGCTAATCCGAATCAAGCAAATCCATCTTTAACTTCACTTCTCCATCTTCATTCAACCTCGATGCGTTGATTGTTGTCCTGCGCCCAGCTTCATCGCCTCTAGCTTCTGCATTTTACCGGATCGTGCACGTACTCTTCTCCAACATCTCCCTGTTCTCTCCTCATCTACCTACGCCCGAGGGGCTTTGCTGCATCATTACGCTGCACCGTGCTGTAGCTCTCGTGCGACTCTTCTCGGCGCTGTGCCCATCATGTTCCAGGTCCGTGACCGAATAACTCGCAAGCACGTATCTGTTAGAATGCTTCTGCTGACAAGTAGTTGCCGTATAGCCCAATCCAGATGAACAATTTCACCTGCGCCTCCACAGGGCGCGGTCTGTCGTCTTGACAACTCAAGAGTAGGTGGCTTTCTGCCGCAGACATAGCCTTGATCCAGATCTCTTGTCAGAGATCTGACCACACGCTTCCGTCTCCTTGGCACTTGGCTGTCCTGTGGGGATTTCTACCCCTCACTCCCGTAACCCTGCCCTCGTAATGCTCATCTCTAACCTGTCGGTGTCTCGTATAGGCTCGTGGAGATTCGAGCGGCTCAGCGCACCTTTGAAGGCGCATACGTTCGCACAGCCCTAGGCCAATTCTCATTTGCCCTCATCATTCTCAAGATCTTTACTTCGGAGTTCTATGCTATCGGCGCTTTGTTCGCAGTCTATGGGGTGGCAGTGATGCTGGTGGCCATCTATCGTCGCTACGAAGGCAACCACCAGTTCTTCAATTCCGAGTCACCTGATGGAACACTGAAGCGCAAATTCAGGACGAGTGGGAACAGTGTTTTGCTGTTGACGGTTCTCAGTCTGAGTGCTTACGTGACGTTGATGGTGCTTACATGGCGTCTGGTTACATAGTGGCGATTTGTGGCGGTTCTCTTGACAATTGTTTCTGATGATTGCCATTTGGGTACCATTTGGAGGAGTTTTTATCATGATCACTTTGGGGGCATAGCGACATTTCTTGGTTAGGTTTCCTGGTTACATCTCATTCCAGCACTATCGCATCCTCATTCCACCGACCTGAGTCTCGAGAGCTCAACTAACTCGAAGTATGAAAGGCATCTGTGCCAAGCGTCGTCGCTTCGATTGAACCAGCCTATACCACACGATGCCGACAACGACCACGGGGTTAATGAATCCTAGCCCAATTACCCAAGGATCCCAGTAGGTCAAATCTTGCTCGGGTTTTGTCACCAGCAGCGTCCAAACGGAAACAATGATGGAGACTGTCAATGCTCGCTGGGCCATCCAGAAGTCGTATTCAGGCATGCCCGGTGCTTCATCTGAGAAGACGCAGATGCATTCGGGTAGGCAAAGCGCCCTTTGGGTGCGCTGGCCATAGTATACCACTGTCTTTTCGATTTCCTTGCAGGCTTGTGCAAGAAGATGGTCCACGCATGCAGCGAAAAGGTGTCCCATGGTGTAGGACTTGGCGTTGGCTGTTGAGGGCTCTTAAATGAATGATGATGAGCTTCAGAAGGAACACGATGGATAAGAGCTTTGAAGGGGACTTACTCTGTTTGCGATTTGTGTTGATCTTTGCCAATATATCGAAAAATCATGTGCGGGCTTGATTGAGGTTTGGGTTGGATATGAGGTTGTAGCCCTGTGGGATATTGAGTTTCAAGAATCACGTCGCCACCAAACACTCATGGAAGAAATTTAACATTCAAACACCGTGTTCAAGTGAACGGCTTTTGTGACCCATAGTAACCTTGAGTCATGCGATGCAACCGAATCGACCATACCTTACAAGCTACGCCAAGTTGGGTCCGTGATATCATCCATGGTGTTGAGCCCTTGATACCCTCAGTTTTCAGCACTACACCATGTTAAGGTACCATGGACTAAAGGGCCCCGTCAAAAGAAAAAAAGAAGCAGTTGAGATGTAAACAACAAGAGAAGCAGCCCTCCTTGCAT
This sequence comes from Fusarium duplospermum, assembly GCA_003946985.1. Classification (NCBI taxonomy): domain Eukaryota; kingdom Fungi; phylum Ascomycota; class Sordariomycetes; order Hypocreales; family Nectriaceae; genus Fusarium; species Fusarium duplospermum. Next base: position 49,709 of record NKCI01000183.1, on the reverse strand, counting down.
CTCATTCATGCCGTCCCTACTGAAATCCAAATTTCCAATAGGTCCTGGGCCGCACGTGCCTGAGCCCGGATCCGCCATCGTCAACCAATCCTTTTGCGGCCGACATGTAGAGAGACTCAATATTGGCCCGCCTGCCGTGAAACCTCAAATATCGGGCCGTGGAAATAAGATGAGCTCTGCAGCTTCCATCATGTAAAAAAGAAACGAGTTGAGGGCCGTTTGACTGCGGTGAGGTGGAGTAACGTTACGGCGCCAACGCGTGTGATTGAAATTTTTGAACAAGCCTGACATCCAGATGCTTCATTGAATACCATGAAGACCAATAACAAAGCTGCATGTTTTGATAGTTGCATCGCCTTTGTCTTGTCATGCATTCATCGCGGTCCCTTCCTCTCATGTGGTTTGCCGGCCAGCCATGCTCCGCCAACGTCCCCCCCCCCCCCCCCGACACACATGGCCCCCAACAAGCGGGACCAAGCATGAATCGTCTCTTCCAGCAGCTCTTTGACCCGTCTGAGTTGGTAGGTGATTCTCACAAGAAAATCCACAGGCCACCGATGTCCGATTCCAAGCTTAACCCTCCCGGTACCCGTCCAGTTCGACGGAAGTAACGCAGCCGATGTCGCTTCGAAAGAACGAGGTCAAGCCAAACGATGCATATCACACAGATCGGGTTGACAAACCCCAAACCTATGACAACCGGGTCAAGTATCTTGCCCTTTATGGGCATCCTGACCCAAAGGGCGAGGGTGGAGAAGAGCCACGAGAAGCCAAGCATGGTGGCCGCCCTGCGCATGTTACTATCCAGCATGCCCGGGTCTTGGTCTGTAAATGGTCAAAGGTATTCGGGGAGATGTAGCTTTTCTTGGAATTGCCTGCCCCTTGCTATTATCGCATCGCGTCGTTTCTGGATGACTTGGCGCTCAATCATGACGACGTAAAGACTGAAGAGAGTCCGACAGAGGATCTGCCCTATGAGTTCACCGAAATCGTTTGACATGGTTTAGAACGTGGCCTTGGTTGACTATTTTCGCGCGTCGCTCGTCAGAATCCGGAAGTTCGCACCCGAGCATCGACCGAAGCTAATAATGATGATGTAGGAAATGGATATTGTCTGGAGGATTGTGTGGAAACAAAAATGAAGGGCTGTCTCAACCAGACTTAAATAATCATGGTTTGTATTTGTATAATGTACCGGCGGAGGCAAATATCAGGTGCCTAGCAACAAGAGAGTTTAAAGGTGCATGATTATTTATCACGACCGGTTACCCATTTCGCACCTTTGGAACACCAGTTTGGTGGAAGCCTAAGTTGACGGGAGCAACTTAGTACCTCCCTTGACAGCCCAGCCAATAAGTCAGCGGACCATGTTGGAGTGGTATCAACCTTGAGCTGATCACCGTCACTCCTTTGCTGAACCTGAAGCCAACCGAACACAAAGCTTTCGGACGTCCTCACTTCAATGGGATGCGCTGCAGTTCAGGCATTGGATCGTTCTTGCAGTAGATAGTAAGTTCCTTCATTAGACGGAGCATGTGACCTTCATCCGAGGTAGTTGTAACGTCTATTGCAGAACCAGCCTGGGAAAGATGCATCCCTGGATGCCCACCCACTCATGTGAAGAACGAGGCAAGCGCAAGCTTCTGCCTCTTCGAGCATTCATTAAGATAGGCAGAGGTACCTGGGCAGTTCCATGCCGGAGGTTAAGATTAACAGCCAAGGCTGACTTGAAGACGGTCTATACATCTATGGTTAACCATGAACTTGACGGGCGAGTTACGGAATGATACTCGGTGCATTCTATCATGTTCTTCGGCATAGGAAGTGGATGTGAGCTTTTGAACGGGACGGACTACCTTCCCACTACTGGCCGGCGGTTCTTTCTTCAACTTGATGAAACCTCAACCTTTTCTTTCCCCCAACTCGTTGTTTCTTTCCTCTGAGATGCCATCATGAAGAAGATAGCTCTTTCCAGTCCTTCATGGTTCGACGAGAACAAAACTCCCTCCGAGATGTGATGGATCTTCTTCTTCTCTTTTGCTTCTTCATATCAAACATGGATATCACAGCGTTAACAACAGCGATTACCCTCCTCCCCCTCCCCCCCATCCCCAGTACCGCTAACGTGGTCAATTTTTTTGTTCCGTACTGGTCTCGCGGCGGTCCCCCCGTGGTGTCTCCGAACTGTGCTCATGAAGGTGGTGTCTCCGGACATCGACAAGTCCCCGCCGGAATTTCTGGTGGAGTGGGCAACACGCTTCGGTGTATACCTTCCTGCCGGATTCTTGGGGGTCGCTTCGGCGGCTTTCGTGGATACCTGGAAGCCCTCGCTCATGTGAGTCGACAGTGCTTGCACTCGGGGTACGGTCGAAACAGTGATCCCACTGAGACATCATGTCATAATCTTTGGAACCTTTTCCACCTTGGAGCGGGCTTTGATGGTTGACTGTACCTACCTTGGCATTGCACTCGGCCAGGTAGTTCGACCTCATCCCAACCCTGAGCATCTGGTATTACACTACCTCCAGTTTGCTCTTGGCCTCTCTCCCATGTTTATCATGGTCCTTCGGGCTCTGATGGTTGACTATAGCTGCATTGGCATTGCACTTGGCCATGTAGTTCGACCTCACCCCAACCCTGAGCTGCTGGTATTGCACCCCCACCAGTTTGCTTTGGGTATCCCAGCATCACAAGGTACGTCTTCACTCCTTTCTGTTTTAACATGAGTAGTAATACACTCCAGGTTGCGCATGCGAAACCCCAATGGAAATCAGCTTCGCAGTTGGAAAGTGAAAAGTGTGTGTGGACTTGGTGTACATGGTGGGTTATCAGAACTGGATGGAAACTGTGGTTGGGAATGGAGTTGGATGGTGGGGTTGTCGAGCAGTTTGGATTTCAAGGTCTAATCTTAAGACTTGATGGGTGCGCACTTCCGGAGGGCATGGCAAAAAGGATTTGGGTCAATGGTAGAGGATCAATTCAATGTACAAGTTCATCACAACCTCATCTTATTTCATGGTGCCGACAGTAACATTGGGGACGTGTTTAAAGGCTTGGATACTCAGTGTTGGTGTTGGGGCACATATCTTAAACAGACCACCATCTGAAAATGTGTATTAGCCTCTATGATATGCCATTTTCCCCATATCGTTACCCGGGATGAAACATTACAAGTACGGGGGCACATGTCCAAGGCCAGATGCCCCAGTTTTGAAGGCCTTGGTGAGCCCTTCTTCCCAACCTAAAAACAAGAAAGCCAACCATCCATAATGAACCGATGCCCAGAAACAACAACGCCTTAACATGCTCCTGTACTGTGAATCCATCATTATCGGTTCTGGTAAATGCCAGCTGTCGTCCCGTTATCGGCAAGTTGTTGACTAGGGTCAACCGCCTGCAGTTGGGGACCTCGTCCCCTCTCCCCGTACATCCAGGCGCCGTAGGCCTCTGAACTCCGCGGGAATGTGTAATTGGCTTGTGTGTGCGGTTGCTCCCATGTTTCAAAGCCAGTCGGGGGCACTGCTCCGGCCGAGAGAGGAACAGTCGTATCCATACTCGTTGAGGTGCCTGCTTCAAATCCCGGAACCATGCCATCCATCGCGGGAGTGTAGACATCAGATAGCGTAGAAGATCTCCGCTCGTATTGCCGGCTGGGGGCCATCAAATGATACTGGGGTGTGTGCTGCCCAGGCATGGGTTCGCCTCCATAAGACATAGATCGTACCGGAGGTGCGTATTGAGCCCAGGCCATATCTTCACGAGAGGGGGGTTCCGAGCTCCCGGATGCCCAACCAGCCGAAGCTGGAGACACAGAAAATGGAGAGAACTGGGTACTCATGGGCGATTCTGCTGGGTAAGATCGCCAAGTCGGGTTCGGCTCTGCTGTTTTCGATGTTGGGCTCTGGGATGAGTCTGCTGACACCCAGGTAGGTACACTTTGGTTACCCATCTCAAATGCAGGAAGATTCGTCGATGATGGTAAGGACACTTCAGATTCATATTAGTATCATGTGGCCCATAGTTAGTTCGAGAGAGATGACTGACCTCTCATATCAGGTGGGAACCCCTCATTTCTAGGAGCTTCCGTAACTGTTGGAGCTGTGACGGGCGTCACTTGCGCTGATGATGGGCTGAAAGGTTTCTTCGATGGCTTAGGTCGCTCCGCTGGATTGCTGGTAGATGCCGCTGGCGACAATGAGGCAGAAGATCCCTTGGGCCCGGCTGAAGATCGAGAGGCTTGCTTCGCTCGTGAGTCGTCCGGTGGTGGCTGGTCTACCGGATAAAAACTGCATTCCTTCTTCAAACGGATACAGTTTATGCATCGACCTTGGAGATCAGATGGGGATGGGATGCATCTGATCTTTCGGCGCCGACAATGGCCTTGGGCGGGTTAGCAAAGGTGAGGACGACCCCAGACCAGAGACGAAACTTACCACAAGCTACCGAGGTGCGATGGTATCCTAGCTTGTTTCTCTTCTTCTCTCCAGAGGTACCCATCTGTTGTTGCTGAGCGTCTGTTTCCGGTGGGTGTAGAGGAGTAGCGCTTGGCGTTGAAAATGGCCCCTTGATGCCCATGCTGTGGTCTTGACTGGGCAATGGTGCATCATGGACATTGGCCATGCCCAAGGAAGACAGTTGCTGTTGTGAAGGGACAGTGTAGGATGGCACATAGCCTGAGTGCGCCATGTCCATCTCATTGCTGAGAGGAGGCAGAGGTGGGTATTGGTAAGACATGACCGAAATCATGGGCACTGATGATGACAGGGGATCCGTCACCAGATGACCAGAATTAAAGAGATAGGGTTTCGAGTGACTGGATGACGGGATAGCGAGGGCCATGGAATAAGTCCTGCGGTTCAGGAGATGAGTTGTAGTATCAGGTCGGAAGGCCAGGAGCTCTTGAAGGCATGAGAAATATAGAGTTGGTAGCAAGGTAGATAGGGTGGTGGCGAAGTGGATGGTTCTAGGACAAGGTAATTCGCGGGCCTGGAAATGATCTCATAGAGAATGGCGAGAGGGCGGCATGTATTGGGCGGCGATGCAAGAGGCTGGAAAGAAAGGCACTCGTGCCCTATCGTGCCTGTAGGTATGCAAGACAGAGAGGCGTGTGACAGGCCAGGGCCAATCGAGAATGCTGTGCAGGTGTCTGCTTCAAAGGCGGCACCCGCAGCTATGAGACCCAGAGTTGGCAACAGTAAGCTCGCCAAGTAAAGTAGACGACAGTGACTCTGTGCTGAGACGTCTGCGAGCCGGTTGACGAGAGCGGAAGGGCCGAGATACCGAGCACAGAAAATGGAGACGAGAACGAGAACGATGACCTTGCCCTGGCCAGGTTCAGTGCGGTCCCCTTGAAGTATTTGAATCCTGTCCCTGGGGGGGCAGATCGACTTCTAGTGTGAGCCAAGGTCAAGGATCCTATGCTTTCAAGATGGCCAGCGGGAGCTAAGCCAACGAACCGGGGAGGGGGGGTGAGGAATCGCGGTGTCGAGTCGGAGGGTTAACCGACTAGCACGCAGTTCCTTGCTGTGGGTATTTGGCCGCTTAGTACCGACGACTAAAATGGTGGATATGAATGGGTGGTGACAACAAGCAGTCTGGAGCGCCACCGGGGGGTAATATTGGTCAGAGGCAGTTGGGGTGCAACCTGAACGACATGGGCGTCTATCAACAGGCCAGAGATCGACAATGCCTGAGAGTTCCTGCCGTATTGTCTTTCGTTTCTTCTCCGAGTGTCTTTGCGCGGTTCCCAGGGTGGCGGCCGAGGCCAGCTATAAGAGAGTATGTCGTGGATCAATGGATGGATATGATGATGACGAGCAGCCAAGACCTTTCTTAGTCTAGGACTTGATGGCCACGCCGGAGAAAAGGAGCTGGGGGTTCAGGGTGTCGTGCTGACTGTGGCTCGAGATATCCAACAACGAACAGTCTCGATAGTTTCTTTAAATGGTCTGGCCCAGCATCCAAGAGGGAAACACTCTGGAAACTATTTCAGTCCCATAGACGCGGTAACCTCCAAGATCGTATGAGAAACGATCAGTCTGGGGAGCCCTTGGACGTTGAACCCCGATATAGAATCCGTGACCACAGATCAAGATCCTTTGGAGTTTCAGGTAAGCACGCTATGCGGCACCTTGAATCGTGGAGCGGCTCAAGCACCCACTAGGGCTGTGATCAGTAATTGGGATCTCAAGGCAGTCCGGCCAGGCCCAGAAACAGACCCATAGGGATGCGTAGTGTGTATATCCGTACCAGAGTCCCTCCTTCTGTGAGGCTTATTGTTACGAGCCTCTATCCCTGTATACGAATGCCGTGGCGGCAGGGCAGATGAGTTGCGACCCCGATACGGAAGCGCCCTCCTGCAAGCTGGGCTCGCGGGTGCCAAGATTGCATGGACCACAGAGCACCACAGTCCAGTCGGCCGGCCAGTCGACATGGCTGATCTCCCATCTCCATCTCCAGCCTATGCAAAGCGTCTGCCCGTCTTTGGTCCGAACCCCTGGCAATGGGGCCTCCTCTGGAGGGCAGATCAAAGATGGGGGGCCCGAAGCATCGTCGTGGAGGTTCCATCCCACAGAAGCCTTCTTCTGATGACGAAAGAGAGAATTTCCAACCGCGGCTGCGTCCAGAGCGATCCCACTTTTTGTCTTGCACTTCTTGGAGAGTGGTCACCAGGAAGCTGGTTGTTGGTCCCTGCTCCACTGATCTGAGTCGTGCCATAACATCCAAGGGGCGCGTTGCGGATACATACGCCTCATGCACAATTGTTGTCTTTTCTCTTCTCTCCGCCTGCCTACCTCTGTGGGCATTGGTCGGGAGAGACAAGCGCCGATAGAATCATCAGGCTTGTCCGTCCATCGAGCGAGCGAGCACTCGCACATGTGTTTGAAGTCCAGACCCGGGCACCCACTCTGTGGTGAAGAAAAAGCAATGGCCTGCTCATGTCCAAAGGGACCAACTGCTTGCTTGCGACGGCGCCACCCAGATTCAAAAGATGGACTCCATGTACTACAGCAAGGCGCCGTTGCTCGTTTCCTTTTTTTTTTTTTCTCATTGTTGCTCTCAAGTTCTGATTGCTGTGGAAATTCTAGGTAGATGGAGTTAGCGTGGTGTCCTGTCTTAGAGCCACTCCCCGTCAGAACAGCAACTGACCAAAATGAGTGAGTGACACAGACGCGTCAACATCCATGTATCCTGGCTGGCGCCGATGCGCGCTCCAAATTACGGACAAACAAAGTGGCCGACCAACCCGCAAAGTCTCCCCCAATGTGGTAACAGGCAAGAACAAGGTTCAGTCCAAGCGCTGCTACGCTACACACCGCGGTCAAGGAGCATGAGTGCTGGGTTCCTGAGTCGCTTCAAAGGTGCGTTCTTGTTTAGAGGTTGATCTTGCGTGTCTGTGCGTCTCCCTGCTTATGCCCTGACAGCCAGAGGCGAGAATACTAGCCGCTAGATGGCATCTCTGGCTTGAGCTGCTATCATCCCTCTCCCGAGCTTTCGTGATGCCTTGTGGATACTGGTATCGGGTAGTCGATTTGTTGGGAGCAGGAACCAGCGAATCCGACAGGACAAACATGCTGCCAGGCGACCCCGTTTCCGATTCTCTCAAGCCTCAAAGAAATCTCCAGGCGGGGAGCCGGACACTGGAGGCGAGAGCCCCTTTTTCAACTAGCCCCGTAAGCGGCCATGGCCCTGCCAGGACCCCAATGAGGGAGAAAGCTGAAAGAGCTGAGGCCGCATCTGAGGCGAAGGATCACGCGCTGCCGGGCGCCATGGTGGTTCTGGCAGGCCCAGGTAGCCCTGACAGATTCGGTAGTGGTAGTAGGTAGCTTAGTTCCAATGCGAGTGCGCCATTGAATGTAGTTCAGTTCGCCGGTTCCATCTTTAGATGTTGATCTCTTCGCATCGCATCTCGAGTGGAAACCAACACGGAGAAGCGACGATGCTAATTCAGGGGCATGGCATGGCATGGCAGCAGTCCTGTAGTGACCGGGATGGCGAGAGAGTTCAAGACGCTCCCGTTGGAGGTTCAGGTGTCAAGCTGAGGGTACTCCCGCCGCTAGCTGAGTCGGGTTGGAGCTTGCGAGTGGCTGCGAAGCGAGTGGCTGCAAGTGGCGACAGCGGCCAGCAGCGGACTGACAGCAAGAAAGTCGAAATAGGCTTCATCAGAGCGGTTTGGCCGCGATTGGCGTGCAACCGAACCGACGAGAAGGCAGAGAGAGCAGATTTCGCAGTCAGGTCAGGTCAGTTCAGTCAGTGTGACGAGCAAGGAACAGGGCACCTGCACCAAGCACCAAGCAGGAAAGAGCAAGGCTCAGCTTGGCAGGGACTTCAGACCCACTTCCTGAGAAGGAAGCGACGGGAATCGGCCTCCCGCAGACGCACGTGCCCTGTCATGCTCCAAGCTTCCTCATCGGGAGGCAGAGATCTCTGTAAGAGGTGCGCTATCTCTCCGCTTCCGCTGTCTCCTCCACCTCACCCTCCCCTCCCCTCCACCAGATGGAGGCCACCTAACCAAGTGCCGGCCCACACAGCATCCAGGATCGCCCCCGCCTGGACGAGCTAGAGAGAGCGACATTTGCCATTTTTATTCTCCCATTCTCAACTCGTCCATTGGGAGCTGCCGACGCATCGCTGCACCCGGTCCTTGGGCCTGCCCTCTTGCCTCAAGGCCCTCTCTGGAGCAGCTTGCTACGTAGTAGTTTGCGGAGTTCTTATCACTTCTCACATCGAACGGTTCGAGACATGGTCCGATGTGGCCATTGCCAACCTGACCAGGCCAGGTTGAGAGATGCCATCATCCTTCAACCTTCTTTGCTTAGTACACACAGAGAACCCCCCAGCCAGTGACGGGAGGCTGCATTCTCGGAGTGGGTAGACAGGATATGCTCCAGTACAAATATCCACACCAAACCTCCAAGTCTCAGAGGGGCTCGCGGAGGCTGTGATCTCACTCTCTCCCATCTACGGTTCTTGAAGGTTTCAACAAACCCGCAACTGGTTTCCGTTTGCACCACAATCTACCTACTACTGCAGGGCTGTCAGACACACATCAGCTTCTCAGCAGGCATGTTAGTTTGCGTCACTTCTCACAACAGGGAACGCACCTTTTCACGAGACCATTCACGCGGGGCCTGGTTGATCAAGATCCACCTTGATCTGATGAAATCTTGCGTCTCGTCGGCTCTCCGGATTTGCGGATGGGTTGCAGTCGCAATTTTTCCCAGGGAGTCTGCGGCAGTCTGTGCTCTCCACCCCCCGTGCCACTCAGCTGGGAGACAGAGGCAGGCTCTCTCTCACCTGGCGGTGATCTCAGCATACGCCTCCTGTTACATGCACCTGTTCACTCTCGTGATTCTTCTTGGCGACGCATGGTGCTGTCATTGATCGAAACACCCAGAGCAACGGGCCTCAAAGCTTCACCCAAAACGGATGCCATGACCGAGCAAGGATGACATGCTTTCATCACATGAATCGGATGGGATCAGAAAACGCCGACCAAGTTCGGGCTCCTCTGTCAGCCATTAGTTATCATCCAGCAGGGTTTTATCCACTCGGATCGCCCAGGCGTTAGCCTCCCTGTGAGACAACACGCTCCTCGACATTGTACATTCCAGAGGACTAGGGAGTACACACCTCCCCGTCTTGCTCCGAGAACTCGAGCTACGGCCAAGCCAGGTCTCCTCATCAAAATGAAAGAAAATCGAAACTGCCTCACGCCAGCGGCGGCTGGTGCATCCAAATGCCGTTCAGTTCTCCAGTTCTTGCGGGGGCCATCACGGAATCACGATGCGCCGGTTGTTACCGTGACCAAGACCCTGGCTCGATTATGTCTTTTTCTTGGTACCAGTACATACTGAGGTCCTGACACAACTTTGACTGACTCGGTTGTGTCTTGCCAAGGCCAGCCCTCTTCGCTCAGACAGGCTGGATGTTACTCATCAGAATCCAGCTATTGGCGCATAATTTCCGTTACCCTCCTCCAACAGCCGGAACGTTACGCCAAATGCCGGTCCAAGGGCTGCAATAGCGTCAAGCAGCAGCGACCGTTACTCTCTAGAGCTAGCCATTTCATTATTGCCGAATCAAGAGCCCGCGCCAGTTCTTGCCGTTCTGACCGGACGATATCCGTTTGCCACACGGCTAATGTTGCAACAGTTGAGAGGATCTTACAGCAAGCCATTAGTGAAGTGGCGTATTCAGCGCCGTTGGTGGCTCATTGATATGATCCTTACTACACAGTACATGGGGAATATGTCGGTCTCTCAACTTTCCCATATCCTCGTTCTCGATCGAATCGAACATGGGAAGAAGACGTGCAGTAGTTAGCAGCTCTACATACCTGGACGAGCTGGAAGTGGCAGCACCTTGCGATCGAGGTGGGAAAGGATTGTCAGAGCGATCGAACACCAAGCCCTGCTGGCCCATGGCCCCCAGAGATAAATGACCGACTGCATGAGACGCCACCGCTAGATCGATCCACGAGGTCTTACATAGTAGATCCCTGATGGCTGCAACCCCTTGGGCATTTAGGAAAATGTCCGAGGGGCGTCTTACCTGTTCCAGACTCTGACAGAAGCGCAAGACCTGTGACTTATTCAACTACAGGAAGTCTCAGGTTCCCCGCGTCTTTAGAGGCAGCGTCTGCTCGCCATCCGCCTGCTGCCACAGGGAGGGCCGGTTGTTCTAGTCCTTGTTGAGCAATCCGTCGCTTACCAGCGTTCCCCGAAAGACATTCTGGAGCGGTAGACGATCTTTACCGGAAGCGGATCAGGTTCTAGGCTGTCAAAGCCCCCACGCTCGGACATTAATGAGATTTCCCCCACGTTCACAGATCCAGGCCAACCTGGCACTCACCTGCCATGATGGATTGGCTGCTGCGAGGAAACCCGACAAGGTTAATATGTGTGACCTCACCAAGCTTTGATGCCGCGCCTTTATCCCAGTCTCTTTTCTTCAACCAGAGGCAGTGTGTGATCGGAGACAAAAGAGCCCTGACCCTTGAGTCGATCTCAAGACCACTTGGCTTGTATGGTTACCTTGTCGAAATACTCTATTTATTTTCCCGCACAGTCTCCTTCTCCTCCCTTGAAAGGAAGCAGTCCGGGTCCTCTCTTTGCCCACCACTTCATCTACCTACTCCTTTACAGACGCCGGGGGCCCGGTCCGAACATGCAGGAACAAGTTGGAGTGGCTCTAGTGGCGGGCGATGAAAACCGGTTGCACTTTCTAGCGAGACTGTTGGTTCCTAAACTGGGTTGCAATTGATGTTGCGGTCTCGTTTAGCTAACCCATTTGGGGATTCATTGCAGTCGGATAGACTTTATGTTTTCTTTTGCGACGCCTAGGTTGGTAGGTTGGCTCAATCAGTTAAGATCGACAACTGACCTCTGCGACACCATGTCACTTTGCCATGGGACCATTGATCCCCGGGTCAGGAAATAGTCCAGGGTAACGATTCCTGATTATCTCTCAAGCCGCAGCCCTGGTACACGGGACCATCAACTCCCGATCTCCCTTCTCATGGCATTTTGCTTTTTGGACCCTTAGTTGGGACGTGAGTTCTTATTTCCGGCCGGCGGTTTTGCTTCTTGTATCTCAAGGGACGACTTGGAAAGGGTTGGCGATGGCCTGAGTTGTTTCTTGGTTGACCAACTTTGGACCATCTGGCAATTGTGCTATCTGGCTAGCCCTTTCGTGGCTCAGTTTCCCGGAAGCCGGAGGAAGTCATGGTATTCATCTAGGCCATCGATGATCGTCTACAGTGGCCACGAGGTCAAAGTCTCTACTCTCTCGTGGTACAATAGGTACCCCAAATGAGAACGTGGTTGACGCGCGTTCGTCGCTTGCAGTCCTAATGTTCATTTAGCGTCCAGGGACCAACATATTAGATTCTCTGCTATACCCCCCACAGCCCCTCCTAATGTGACAGCTTCAAGATATCATTTTGACGGTCAGGAAGGTCAAGTTCTATCATCTGAATATGATACCCCCTCCAGGCACTCCACCTGACAGCCAAATTCGTCTCCCCAACTAGGCGATTGATCTCCCTAACTTGTTCGGCTAAAAACAAGGAAGTTGACTAGATGACAAGACCAGGGTTTGCGCCTGTCTTCAATCTCGCCGAGAGTTTAACGAAGAAGCGCGCCGATAAGGGTACAATTGAGATTCCAGTAGCTCTGTGAAGGTAAACGATTTGGAAGTGGCTTTGGCCGTTTCCCTTTCGACGCATGCGTAAGGTCATGCGAAGATGAAAGTCCCTGTGGGGTAGATGTGTGAGTACGGGAAACTACCGACTCTCTGTTGTGCCATGTCCCTTTCACTTATGGTCATCTTTTACGCGAAGTAGGCGTGCTTGAAAGATAATGCCGGATCGAGCTGACACTGCTGAGCAGGTAGGCGGAGATACTTTTCGATTCTGCACTGCAGCAATTCCCTGTCTCACAGAAGTGAGCAGGAGACAAGTATGGGGCTAATTATTGGGTTCCATCGGTCGTGGTCCTTTTGACAGGAGGCCAAGAAGCTGGAACGGTGGGCGTGTCTTGGGTTGGCCGGACTGATGGATTTACCCTACAACGGATTTGAGGCCTTCCGTGATGATCAGCTCCCCATGCAGGAAAGATCATGATCCTTGGCCTAGTCAATACATTACATTTGAGCTGATCAGGTTTCCGGACATGCCGTCCAATGAAACCCATGGCCTCGTGGTTGCGCAGCAGAGGGGCCAGGTGGTTGGGTGAAGCATAAGCGACAGTGAGGCGAGTTGATACTCAGCCCGATACTCATCGGACGCAGTGAGAAAATCGACACATCTGACCTATACTCCAGAAATCCGTAGACTAACACCATAATTCCCTAGTTGAGCACCCTCAATCGTTGCACATACGTTCTCATGATCATCTTGATGCCAACCGTCGTCCAAATTGTCAGCACCTGTCACTCCAGCGATACCTCCAAACCTTGAGCCAGACCGTACTTAACATGGCAGCACCTCGAAATATGGACTTGGCAGAACATTATTTCGACCATGATTCACAACCAGATGCCATGAAAAAGAGAGATGAACCGCACTGTACGACCAGGCGTTGGATAGCAGTGACATCACAGTGTGAGAAGTCAAACATGAAGCGAGCACTGTGCCCCAGTAATTGCGCCTGCAAACAAGTCGGGTTGGCTGACAGGCCCGACACTGTGGCCCAACCATCATCATCAGTGCGGCTGGCTTCACAACAAGAACCTAGAAGAAAAGAAATAGAGAGCGGGAGGACCGGATGAGACGCGGCCCCTTGACGGTTCCAAGGCAGAAAGAGGCAGGCAGTATCGAGCGCAAGCATCGATCAAAACATCCCCGCCATTCTTCGTTGGAGGAGGGCACGCCTCTCGTCTGCACCCCGCCTCTCAGCTAAGCTCAGCTCAGCTCAGCTCAGCCCATGATCCATCATGAGCGACCTACAACGAGCCTGGGCAAAGTCCAAGTATGGCATGTCCAACGATATCTTCAACGAGCTGGACGAGGAGCAGGAGGCTGATCTGGTCCCTGAACTTCCGGAACCTGTGGACGACGACTCCTCGTCTGCATCCTCGGCATCGTCCGTCTCCTCCACCGGCACCGTCATCCCATCGCCGAACCAGAAGCTATTTGCTCGACCTCAAGGGTAGTTCCAACGCATCTTGCTGAGAATCCATGGCGGGACTGACACTTCACAGAGTCGCCCGTGGTAGGACCCTCGAACAGATCCCCTGGACTACCTACTTTGAGCGAGAGTTGTCCCTGAGGTCGGAGCAGGACCCCGAGGTGGTCTATCATGCCTACCTGACATCGCCAGTGGACAAGGGGCCACTGTTTGTAATGCATCACGGAGGAGGATCCTCTGGCCTATCGTTTGCCGTGGTGGCCTCTGAGATTAGAAAACGCCTGCCCTCGGCTGGCATTCTCGCCCTCGACTGCAGAGGTCACGGGTCGACGGTTGTACCGGGAGATGCGGCGCTGGATCTGCGGCTGGAGACACTATCGACAGATCTCTTCAACGTCATCCAGCTGACCAAGTCTGAGATGAAGTGGCCAGGGATGCCTCCGATCGTGCTCGTGGGACACTCCCTTGGTGGAGCCGTCGTGACTGACCTGGCCAAGACGGGCCGGTTGGGAACATCAGTCTTGGGGTATGTCGTGCTGGATGTGGTGGAGGGCTCAGCCATCGATGCCCTGCAGAGCATGCATACGTACCTATCTACAAGACCCTCGGGATTTGCGACGCTGCAGGCAGGCATTGACTGGCATGTACGATCGCGAACAATCCGCAACTCGATCTCTGCCCGGACTTCTGTCCCTGCACTGCTGGTCTTTGATGAGAACCAAGACCCAACGCGTCCTTGGAGATGGCGGACCAACCTGGGCGCAACGCAGCCGTTCTGGGAAGGCTGGTTTGTCGGCTTGAGCAAGAAATTCCTCGAGGCTAGAGGAGGAAAACTGCTTCTGCTGGCTGGGACTGATCGACTTGACACTGAGTTGACCATCGGCCAGATGCAAGGTATGTCGGCGCTTCTCAGCGACACCCCTTGAGACATTGGTTAGGTACTTACCAAAGTGTGTGTGTACAGGGAAATACGCCTTGCAAGTCTTTCCGGAAGCGGGTCATTTTATTCATGAAGATTTACCAGAGAAGACGGCTGTGTCGCTGGTGGACTTTTACCGCCGAAACGACCGAAGCACTCTCGTATTGCCTCCCAAGGTATCGGAGCTGCTCAAGCAGGGGAAGAGAGTATGAAGCGCAGTCACAGACGCAGAAAGACTTGGGCCCCTTTCAACCAACATGCATGATTCTCGAGTACGTATTCGCACTGGCTATAGGGCTGCGCTATGAATTCGGAAGAGAAGCGACCAACAAGCCGGGGTCAGGGCGCGGAGCTGCGGGTGGGCATCGGCATCCATGGATGGGTAACACAATGGCATGCAGGTGTATCATCACGTACATGTTGACGGGTGACACCAACTGCATACTGGGCTCAGTTCTTGTGCGACTGTGACGAGTTTCTGATGGGTGCCGTGCTGGGGGACAAGACAGGAGGATCCGCGGGAGGAGGCGTCTATTGAGCATGGGGCTGGGTAGGTAGTCTTTTGATTGTCATCCATGGAACTGGGCTGGACCCGAGATAGAAGCGAGCTGGCGCTTATAGACTGAGGAATAACAGGGACAGGCCGTTATTGTCAAGATTTGAATATACTATAGTTCAAGGCTTGGCTTTTGGGCTGCATACATTGATGATGTGAGGGTTGTTGAACATATCCGTAGCAAGCCTGCATTATTGAGGCATCCATGGCTTCTATTGAGACGCCATCGTCAGTGGGGAAATTGCCTTTTGGCAGGACATGCATGTCCTCGTGGACAGATGCACTGCCGACGGACGTTTCTTATTGATTCCAAGGTTTGACCTCTTATTCATGACAATCCTACCCAACAATTCAAGGTACGTAAACTGTAATTCCTTGTCAAACCCTTGTTGAACCTTGTCGTACTCGCTGTCACAGCAAATCTACCGAGCTCCGTAGGTAGCTCCTCGACTCGTTTGCCGGCAGCAATCTCCCAGTCTAGAACCCGTGGAGTTGCGACGATGCGGTCATTGGCTGGGTTCTTGGGATAATCATTGGGGAATGGCGCGTTTGGGGCCATGATTTCCCGGGGTTGGCCTTATAATTAACCGTCATTGCCCTGCAAGCTGGGACCTTCCGACGACCCCGAAGGACCGAAGGCTGATGCTCTCAACAACCTTGTTTTGAAGCATACAAAAAGGCCAAGCTCCTCTCGTCCATCGTTTTTGCTGTCGGTACTGTATTCTGTTCTTCAAAAAATCACCTGCACAGTTCGCAATCTATCCATCATGAAGTCTACACTCTTCATCGCCGCCCTCTTCGCGGGTCTCGCGTCTGCTCAGCAGGATAAGATCCCTACATGCGCTGTACGTGCCCCCTGATCACGACTGCAATCTCACCGCTCGTCGCGTGAAAATTCGCCATTGCAAGCTGTTGATCCTTTTGCTAACTGAATTTTGTGTGTATAGCAACCCTGCGTCGACAAGTATACCACGGGCAAGGGCATCGCCGGATGTGGCCAGTTCGACTTCAAGTGCATCTGCAGCAACGAGAGCTTCCTCGACGGCATCGCGTGCTGCCTCGAGGACGAGTGCGACGACAAGGGAAAGGAGGCCACCGTCGACTACGCAAAGAAGATTTGCTCCACCTCGGGTGTCGAGGTCCCTGACGAGGTGGTCTGCAAGGACTCGGCCAAGGAGAGTGCGAATACGAGCGCGAGCGCCGCGAGTGCCAGCGCCAGCGCCAGCAACACCGCCGCCAGCGACGCCTCCAGTGGTACTGCTGCGGCTACGACCGAGACCGGCACCTCTACAGAGACCAGTGGCAGCGGTGCTGCTGAGACCAGCTCGACCGACAGCGGCAACGGTGCTTCGCGTGGAACAGCTGCTGGTGTGCTCGGTGCCGTCATGATGGCGCTTGCTCTGTGAGGAATAATCCTATAGAGATCGAACGGATATTTTCTCGCGATGAATGATGGGAGATGTTTGAAGAGAGGGAACATGTTTAACGAAAGGAAGGGGTAATACTATCGACGGCGATGGGAGAGAGCTTCTTCTTTACAACATGAGTTTACAAAGCCTGTCATGTATACCGGGGAGACTACATGGTTGCCGCAAGGCCGCCTTTAATTACGAATGGATTTACGTTGAAGACAACTTCTAGACTTGGCTTTGATATGCTCTGGACTGGCATCTGCTGAACGATGTTGAATTGCTAACACAGCAAAGGGCCATAACCTCGACTCAGGGAGATAAGGACATATCGCTGATGGCATGGAGCATCCACTGCAAAGCTCCAAGATGTCGGTCTGGTGGGTTGCTTATACCACTTTTATCTCCTGATCTGTGGCAAGGCATGTCCACATCTTGCACGTTGAACCAGCACTTACACCAGAGCCATGACACCATGCTCTTGTCTGCAACTCACCCCTGTTCGGCCCTATCGATAATTCTTCCAATTTATCCATTGCGCCGAGCCAGCTTGGAGAGATTAAGCAGACCTCTTGCTGGCAAGACTGATTAAAAGGCCCCACCAAAGGTCCCTGGACCAAAGAGAGCAATGCCAATGGGTTCCTGGGACCTGAAGAGACGACCCCGCCAATAACGTCACTGGCGAGAGGGTAAGAAGTGGTGGGCAACCCCACCAACCCAAACAGTCAGTCTCTGACCATGAAGTCACCTCTTATTCTCTCTCCACTATCATACCTCTGTCTCCCTCCCGCCAGCTGACCGTAGACGCCCTCAACAATGGCTCCCAAGACCATCATCGCACCCTCCATCCTGTCGGCTGACTTTGCTCAGTTCGGCCATGACTGCGCTCGCACCATGGAGCAAGGCGCCGACTGGCTGCACGTCGACATCATGTAAGTTACATGCGCCTCTATGACCGAGTGTCCCGCCATGCGCGATTGAGTGCTGATTGCCGAAATAGGGACGGTCACTTTGTCCCCAACATCACCTTTGGACCTCCCGTCGTCGCAGCGATCCGAGGCCACGTCGACCAGCCCACCGAGGCTCTTGGCAGAGGCACCTTTGACTGCCACATGATGATTGCAGAGGTAAACAGCACTCTCTAGGCGTTGGATCAAGAATGGACAGGGGCTAATTATGGGGACATCAGCCCAAGAAATGGGTCAAGGAGTTCAAGAAGGCCGGCTGCAACCTCTACTGCTTCCACTACGAGGCCGCCTTTTCCAGCGACGCCGAGAGCCCCGAGCAGCAGACGGAAGAGAAGACCAACCCCAAGGCGCTGATTCGATATATCCACGACAACGGTCTACTTGCCGGTATCGCTATCAAGCCTGATACCTCTGTCGACGTGCTGTGGGAGATTCTGGAGAACGCCGAGGAGCAGGAGCGACCTGATGTAAGACCTCGCCTGGACGGCTTTTCCGGGACAAATATTGACATGGAGTGATAGATGGTCCTGATCATGACGGTTTACCCCGGTTTCGGCGGACAAAAGTTCATGGCCTCTGAGCTGCCCAAGGTTCAGGCCCTCCGAGAAAAGTACCCCGAGCTCAACATCGAAGTCGACGGCGGTCTTGGCCCCGGCACGATCGACCAGGCCGCGGATGCCGGTGCCAACGTCATCGTGGCTGGCAGCGCCGTGTTTGGAGCCAAGGACCCCTCCGAGGTTATCTCGTTGCTGCGCAAGTCGGTGGATGACCGCAAGGCAAAGTAAGTTGGGAAGTTTATGGCGTGTGTGCGTGTTGCGGATAAGCGATTTATAGACGGGAGTTGAGCGATGATGTATGTGATGAGAGATGATTGTACGCGAAAAAGTTGATTATTTTAGGAATTCTTGGAGAATAGATCCCAGTCTACCTGCTGTTGAGTTTCTGACTTTGTTTCCCAGTGTGTCCTTTCATCCCGTCTCCCTACTTTGACCAACTCTTGGTATGATGTTGCTTATTCGAGCTTATTGGTAAACTAAGCGCCAGCCTCGGCGGCTCTAGCTGAGTTTAAAACAAGACCAATGCAAACACTTGCCCTCTGTCTTGGAGTTGGATCCTCTTCATCTCAGAACGATGAGTCTGCCAATGTTGTGCAGGCGTCTAGGTGCATAACTAAACCATGCATAACCCACTGTGCATCATGGTGGTTCAGGCGATCAGATAAGCCGGTGGAGCTCTCGAATCATCATCATGGGAGCTCCGTGTTAGCGCCCGTGGCGGCTACAAAAGAGTACAACTCGGTGCAGCAAGCAGAGACACTGCCAATGGCAATTGACCTGTAACATGTAGGAAATCGATATCGAGAGACATTTTTTTAACAAAAATGAAATCTTGAATTGACAGAAAAATCTTGTGGCTGCCCCCCCTTGTACCCTGCGTGTGTCTGTCGCATGGAAAAATACACGGGCTGGGGCGCGCGCGAACCGCCCATGGGATGATGGGTCGATTTTCGGAGCCAGAATTTTTATAGATTGGCGACGTCAGCCCATCTTTTTGCGACTTCGCACACTCCCAACACTCGGAAATTCTCTCCTTCAAAACTCTTTCATCCACACAATTTCTGGCTGCAAGAGTCAATTGCCCAGGGACAAGATGAAGAGAAAGGCAGACTCCCGCGCCCATGCCTCGGCCGCCATCAACAAGAAGCCCAAGCCTTGTGCGCATTCCCAATTCCTCCCCGGAAGCTCTCCAACTGACTTTTTGACGGTGTAGCTCTCAGCGCAGAGGTGGCCAAGGAGCGCTTCCGCGCCGGGCTCTTTGACAAGGACGTGCTCGACTCGTACACGACCCAGTACGCCGAGTCTGCGCCCTACAAGCATGCCGTCATCAACGGCCTCGTCAACGACGAGCTCCTCCGGTCGGTGCGCGCCGAGATCAAGGCCAATGTCGAGTTCACCCCCAAGGAGACCGACATCTACAAGATCCACCAGTCGGGTGACCTGGCCAACCTCGACGGCCTCGACGACGAGTCCCTGTCCAAGCTCCCCTCGCTGCTCAAGCTCCGCGACGCCATCTACTCCGAGTCCTTCCGCGACTATGTCTCCCACATCACCGCCTGCGGTCCTCTGAGCGGCCGCAAGACCGACATGGCTATTAATATCTACACTCCCGGCTGCTACCTCCTCTGCCACGACGACGTCATTGGCAGCCGCCGCGTGAGCTACATTCTCTACCTCGTAGACCCCGATAACTCTTGGAAGCCCGAATGGGGAGGTGCCCTTCGCCTCTTCCCCATCCAGGAGCTAAAGGACAAGGACGGTGAGGTCGCCAAGACCCCTCTGCCCGATGTCACAAAGGTCATCCCTCCGGCCTGGAACCAGCTGAGCTTCTTCGCTGTTCAGCCCGGCGAGAGCTTTCACGACGTCGAGGAGGTCTACCACGCCGCCACCAAGGAGCAGCTCGAGAAGGACGGCGGCCGTGTTCGCATGGCCATTAGCGGCTGGTTCCACATCCCCCAGCTCGGCGAAGAGGGCTACATCGAGGGCGAGGAGGAGAGGAACGCAAAGAACAGCGGCCTCATGCAGCTCCAGGGCAACCCGGCCCAGTACGACATGCCCCAGCCTCAGGTTATTAAGGTTGATAGCTCGCAGTCGGGCCAGGAGGGCTTCGACGAGGCTGATCTCGAGTTCCTGCTCAAGTACCTCTCGCCCACGTATCTGGTGCCTGATACCCTGGACCAGATTTCGTCGCACTTTAACGAGGTGTTTGAGATTACCTTGACCGACATTCTCTGCAAGAAGTTTGCCAAGCGTCTCAGAGACTATGTCGAAGCTGAGGAGAAGAAGCCCACACCCGAGGATACCCCCACGATAGAAAAGACCTCGTCATGGCGTGTCGCGAAGCCTCCTCACAAGTACCGCTACCTCTACCAGCAGCCCAGCGGCCCTGATCAGCTGCGCACTTCCCAGGAAGAGTCACCCATTACGGAGCTTCTCGACATCTTCCTCCCCAGCCGTCAATTCCGCCAATGGCTTCAGATGGCCACCAACACCACCATCGAGAGCGCAGATCTGCTAGCTCGTCGCTTCCGCCGAGGTCTGGACTACACTCTAGCCACAGGCCACGAGGGCAAGGCGCGTGTCGAGATCAACCTCGGCTTCACCCCTACCCCTGGCTGGGGTGACGATGAGGAAGAGGAGGAGGAAAAGGAAGAGACCGAAAAGAACGGCAAGGAGGCCAAGACCAACGGTAAGGGTAAGGGCAAGGCTGTGGAGAAGGATGAACCTGCGCCCAAGGAGGCCGACGAGGTCGGTGGCCAGGAGATCTTCATGTCTGGCGACGATGACGCCGATGAGGATGCTGCTGTGTACAAGACGGGTAGCGACGATGACAACATCCTCTTCTTCCAGGCTGCCGCTTGGAACAAGATGACCATCGTCCTTCGCGACAGTGGCGCACTCAAGTTCATCAAGTACGTCAGCAAGAGCGCCAAGGGTGACCGATGGGACATCTCGGGCGCCTTTGAGATCGAGGAGCAGGACGATAGTGACGATGATGAGATGGCTGACGCTGGCGAGGGTCCTGCGCCAGATGAGGAGTCTGAAGAGGAGTTCCAGGGCTTCTCGCCCGACGCAGCACAGAGCGATTCTGACTAATTGAAATGTCTGGCATATCGCAACGATAGATACCATGAAATAAAAGCAAGGCAATGATTGATTTGATTTGATTTTGAAAGTATTTGTATTTCCATCTATCCAATTTGATGGTGCGCTTCTGCTAGATATGCTCCGACTCTCATGGTATCGTAAAATGTCAGCTCGATGAGCTGGTAATCGCTGTTCCCGTAAATCCTTCTATAGTACAAGAGTTCTATTTGAGACTCCATCTGGCGCACGTCCCTGTACGCACGTAACGAGGTACTGATGAATCAGTCCCCTTTCATCTCCTTGTCTGCTTGCCTCAGCTGGGAGCTTCCTCTTCTGGGCCTGCTGAAGCAGAATGGCGACTGCGGCTCAGGAGATATTGGTGTATGCTCGAGAGGTACAGTTTATCCAGCTTGTTTATGTGGAGGTGGCTATCCTGCATAACCCTCAAGCTGGCTCCAACTTGTCGTTGAATAGGTTCGCAACCTCCGCCTGCAACAACTCTGTCACCCCCTGAGCCTCCTGAGTTCTGCCTGACTGAGTCAAGTGGTTGACGGTGTCATGTCCAAGGAAAGCAAGCCAGGAGACGACGCTCAACTTCTCAGGCCTCGACTTCTTGGGCCCAACAGCATGCACCAATCTCCGTAGTCTCTCCTTATCCTTGAAGAACTGGAGTGCTGGTACGTGGTCAGGATGTGTTGGGTGGTAGAGATGAAGATGAGCTCGCTCCATGAGGAATGGCTGCGGTAGATGATCAGCCGTGGCGATATGGGCGTCAAAGAGCTCTTCGGATGGTGCGGGTCGGCTGTAGGCCTCAACTGTGGAGAACCACGAGACCGACCTCCACGACGAGACCAATAATTCCGAGAGTAGAGGACTGGCTCTGAACATTTCCTGCGCTTGGAGCATGGTGGAAATGCCCGAATCGAGGTTGCCATACTGAGGTTGGCATTTTGTCCGGACAAGCTCACCGAGAAGATGAGATGCTCTCTTCAGGCGCTTTTCCTTGGATAACTTGCTAGAAGGATCGTAGATTGTCCGCGATAACCACTCCCAAGCCGCTTCCTCCATGCCCTCAGCGACCAAGAATGGAGCCAATGTTCGAACAAAAGTCTGGTTGTCCAGGAATCGAAGATCTTGTTCCGCGCCGCATGATTTGAGCCATCGTACAATACGGCCTGCTGTTCCTGCCGAGGCAAGACCTCCTAGA
The DNA here is from genome assembly GCA_003946985.1 of Fusarium duplospermum. Lineage (NCBI taxonomy): Eukaryota > Fungi > Ascomycota > Sordariomycetes > Hypocreales > Nectriaceae > Fusarium > Fusarium duplospermum. Next base: position 27,375 of record NKCI01000183.1, on the reverse strand, counting down.
CCAGGCTCTTGTGCTTGTAGCTGCTTTGACTTGGCAATCATACAACCAATGGCTGCCTTCGGTGTCATCAATCCTCTAGCCACCGCATGATCGAAAACTTCCATGGGATCGCGTTGCGGAGCAACCAACGCTGAAGTAGATATTTTCGTGGGGAATGTTGATGTGACATCCTTGTTGTAGCTGAATAGAGGGTTCGAAAGGATATCCTTCAAGTGCCGGTTCGCAGCGGATAATCGCATAGGTTTGGGAGGATCGGCATGTTTCGTGGCAGGCGGTGGGCTTTCGGAGGACTCTCCATATTCGCGGTCGAGTTGTTTTCGAAAGGATGTCTTGAGACCGTCGAGCAGTTTCTGAGACTGTTGTTTGGACAGGGGGAGAGGTTCGTGGTAAGAGGCGAAGAGGTTCTTGAGCGAGTTGACCGACTTGGTGGAAAACATGGTTGTCAGAGGTCAATTGGGATAAACAGGCAGCAATATCGGTGGCAGGCCCTGCCCTGGAAGAAGCTGACTCGACACAATCCAGGTAGTTATCGCGTACTCGGGAGCGGGGTTGGTGTTTGCGATAGACACATCGCAGTCATGCGGCCTCGACGTTCAAACATGATGCCATCGTCGAACGAGACGCCACAAAGCGGGGCGGAAAACGTGTCATGTGATGCCAGGGGCTTGTCAGCCTCAAGTGGCTTTGGAGGAGGGGCGAATTGGAGAATGGAGATGGATTGATTGGAGTGGACGTGAAAGTGAAAGTGTGAACCGCCCGCTCAGGCAAGGAGCTCAGGTGGGCCCTGACGCAGCCCCCTGGCTTGAAATTTGGACCGTCGCCAAAGTACTGAGACATTCATGGTCACCTGTCCTGTCTCTGGGGTTGCCTGGCGGATGCGGCCTCTTGGGTACCGATACCTGAGTCAGAGACAGCCGCACACAGCTTTGGAAGCGCAAACAGCCGGCGTGATAGGACTGGAGCGACAGACAGCTACCGAAGTCGCTGAGATACGCGGCACCCTAAAATGACGAGACGCGGGCAGATGGTCGCAATCTCCAATGGGGGCAATAACAGGGCAGCAGGGCCTCAATTGCAGCAGGGAGTCGGCAGAGTCCCAGAGGAGGAAGGCGAGGATTCGATGCATCAACTTGGCATATATCTTTTCCCTGCGAATGCGACGCTGTCTACTCCAGCTTTGAACTCGATCCCTTTGTTTAGTAGGTGGCGGCCAGGTCTCGTGTGGGCTCTGGCTGGGGCCGGAGACGGAGAGAGCTGGCTGATCCTTGATTCGACCCGACTTGGGGCTAAACGAGCAAGGAAGGTCAAGGTTCTTGGTTCCAGGTTGCGCAGGTACCTCCCGTCTGATCTCCAGGGCCGGCGGTCGTAGCGATGGAAGTGGCACAAAGACGGGCGGCAGCGGCAACGGGCAAGCATGGAACCAGTCCAGCGCAGATGGACGACGGATGGACAATGGACGGACTCATGTTCAGGTACCCATGGTTACGCCACCTGGCAAACACGTCCAGGGCGATCTGCTTCCGGTCAGGGCAAGCGTCGACGCCGACGGCTTCAATTGGGCAGAATGCCAAGCTGGCCAACTCTGGACGCGATCAGTTGAGTCGAGTGCCACCACCGAGGCATTCGATTGAGCCACCCACTGTAAGAGGGCTGAGAGACAGCGCAAGTGGGCGCGGTTGTCGTCTGAGTCGACGTGTTACCAAGGGGCGCCAGGGCCTGAAGGAGGTGCCCGGTGGATGTCCAGTGGTGGAGGGACCTGACCTGGGAGTGGGAGGGGCACTAACCTTTGCAGTACAGTACAGGCAGCCCAGGTCTCAGACTGGGGCGTCACCACGGGCCAGCCGCTAGAGGCAAAACCTTCGTAACCTGAACCTTTCTTCTGCCTCTGGGGAAAACCTCGTGCCTCTTTCTCCTCTTCCTCTTCCTCTCCCTTTGCCCAGAACCTTCCACACTTTTTCTCCATCTCCCGGCCTCTCCTTCATCGACGCCTTCACTTGTCGACCACGGATTCACGGTCGACCCCTTCCTCCCACCTGCCTGTTGCTCCCGCAGAGGACAGCTGACAGGCCTTTTTTCCCTTGCCTTGTTTTCCTCTCTCCACACTTTGAGCCTAGCTCTCCTCCTCCCACCACACACTGCATACCTACGCACACTCAGCTCATAACCAACCACAACAAACCCATCTAATGTCCGAAGTGACTTCACGGACGTCCGCCTCGCGCGGCAGAGGCTCCGGCCGTGGTGGTAGAGGAGGTTTCGCCGGTCGAGGCGGCCGTAGACCCAATGGCGACAAGGCCGACCACAAAGCCGACGACTTGCAGGCTGCATTTGAAGACGAAGGCGACTTTGGCGAGCTTCGAAAGCAATACGGCGACAAGACATCGGTAATCCGCGAGATGTTCCCTGACTGGTCTGAGGCCGATGTCCTCTTCGCTCTCCAGGAGACCAACGGCGACGAGAACGAAGCCGTCACTCGTATCGCTGAGGGTATGTGTGGCCTTTTTTCCTGCCCTCCACTGCCTTGTCGTCACTCACCGCACGCACGCGGCCACGCTACACATCCACAAACTGCTGGAAGTCGCTGCGCGCCCCACGTCTTCGCCCTTGAACCCACCACACATGCTGATCCCGCTGCTAACCTGCGATCGTCATAGGTACCATTTCGCAATGGGGCGAGGTCTCAAAGCCCAAGAAGGCTTCCCGAGCCAAGGCCAAGGAGCAAGCTCCTGCGCCTTCGAACGACGCGACGTCTACCGGTCCTCGAGCCGCCCGCGGCGGTCGTGCTGTATCTGAGGGACGCGGCCGAGGTCGAGCTACGGATCGAGGGGGTCGCAGCACTCGCGGCCGATCTGCCCATGCTGCTCCTACCAACGGCGCTCGAACCAAGGAGAACCAGCAATTGTCCATTCCCACAGAGGAGTCATCTGCTTGGGGCAGTAACGAACCCAAGGGTGATGTCACAGAGGAGAAGGAAGTTCTGTCTGAGAAGCCCACACCCTCTGCGAATATCGAGGCCCCGAAGCCTGCCGCTCCTCCGGTCAAAACATGGGCGAGCATGTTGCGACAGTCGACCGTTCCCAAGGCCCCGCCCAAGCCAAAGGAAGCTCCTGCACCCAAGCCCGCCCCCGAACCTGTTGAACCTGAATCTGTTCCCGAACCTGTCGAGCCTGAGCCTGAGCCTGAGGTCGCCCCCGAGCCCGAGCCCGCACCTGCCCCTGCCGTTGCCGAACCTGACGAAACTACCCCCGTTGCCGATACCGTTCCTCCCTCCGAAGTTCCTCATGTCGTAGAGCCCGAGGTGGCTCTACCCCCCTCCAAGGACGAGCTCACCCAAACAAATCTTGAACAGGTTGTTGACGACTCCAAACCACCTCCAACTGGTACCGCAGCAAGCACCGCCGCTGACTCTTGGGACCCTCGACAGAACCCTGCCAGTGTTACTGCTACACCTCTCTCGGCTGCTCAACAGCAGCATATTCCCCCACGACCTGATGCCAGCGGTTTTGCCGCCACTGCCGCCAAGGCTACCGCTGAACGAGCCACCCGTACTCCTAGCCATCACCACCACCATCAACGACGTGTCCTTGACCAGGAGGAAGCTGTGCGCATGCCCGGCAACCGTGAGGTTGACCGCGCCGCTGTTCAGTTTGGAGCCTTCAACTTGGCCGATGCCGACGAAGACATTGATGGCGACCGAGAGGAGCCTGAGACTCGGGCTCAGCCCCCTGCCGATTCCCCTGTTGCTCACCCTCGCACCTCCCTTCCTCCTGCTACTCAGGCTGCTGTCCCCGATGCTTTCGCTCAGAAGCCTGCCGCTACCGTAACCCCCATCGCGGCCCCGACTGGTATGATGTCTAACCCTACTTCAACCGTCGGCCTCGATACTAATACCTTTGCAGCACCCGCTTCGCAGACCCAGGCTCCGGCTCAGGCCCAGGTTCCTGGCCAGGCCCCCGCCTCTAACGCTCAGCAGTTCGGTCGCTTCGGCCAGGCCGGTGCTCAGGAGGCCGCCGCAGCTCCCCAGAAGCCTCTGGATCCTTTCAACCAGCAGAGCACCCCTTCTTCTCAGCCTCCGTTCGACAACTTCCCCACGCAGACCTCTCAGCCCCAGCAGCCTGGTGGCGCCTTCAGCTCTGCGCCTAGCGACTACGGCTCATACTACACTGCCAACCAACCCGATCGCAACGCTACCTACGCGTACTACAACCAGCAATTTGGTCAGCAAGGACAGGGACAGCAGGATGCCACTGCCTCCCAGCAGCGACCCTTTGCTGGTTACGGAGCATCTCAGGCTGATAACCTCAGCCAGTATCCCCAGAGCGGCGCACTGCACAACCAGCCCCGATTCGGCGGAAGTGCGGCCGATGCCCAGAACAGCGGCAACAGCACTCCTAACCCCACGACCCAGGCTCAGCAACAGCAGCAGCCTCAACAGCCTGCTCAACAGCAGCCTGCCCAGGGATCTCAGCCGCAGTCACACGGCCAGCAGTATCCCGGCTACAACCATCCCTATTACAACAGCCCTTACTACCACCAGTACTACTCTGGATATGGCCAGGGCGGATTTGGCCCCTATGGAAAGAGTGGCATATATGGACAGCCGTACGGCATGTCGCCTAACGCGCCTTATGACCATACGTCGTCCCCTGCTGGATTTGGCCAGTCTTCTCTCCACCGCGATAGTGGCCTGGGTTCTGGCCTTGGTGACTACGGCCGTGTTGCCACCAGCCAGGCTGGCAGCCAGCCCGGTCTTGGAGGAAGCGCATTTGGTAGCGTCCACGACAGCTTTGGTCGCAGTGCCTCTTCGTTCCAGTCTCAGGGACAGTCGTTCAACAGCCAGACACAGCCTGGCAACGCTGGTTCGACTGATGAGCTGAAGCCGTTTGGCGAGACCAAGACGGCTGCTGGCCCATCCCCCTCGATCGGCGGAGCTCGCCCCGGATCGGCCACTAATGCCCCGGCCGCCCAGGCAGGTCTCCCCCCGCCCCAGAACTCGCAGATGGGCGGCTACGGTGCTGGATACCCCAGCCACCTTCAGGGCCATGGCCTGCACGGCAGCAACGCGTACGGTATGGGCGGTAACGCGGGTGCCAGCCAGCAGCATGGTAACAGCCCCTACGGATCTTATGGTCAGGGCTTCGGCAGCGGCTACTACGGCGGCGGCCAGCAACAGCAGCAGCAGCAACAGCAGCGCGGCTGGGGTGGTAACTACCACTAGAGGAATATGGAGTACGCCCAGTTATTGAGGAACGCATTGGAGGAAGCGGGCGTAGAGGACGACGACGATGACGCATAATCAACATGATGCATGGGGTTCAGTTAAGTTCAGTTCAGGCTCGCTGGGGTAGGGCAAGGCGTGGCGTGGCATGGCATGGCATGGTAAAGCAAGGCAAGGCAAGGCAAGGCGAATATTCTCTCAACACTCCTCGATGTGTCTACGTGTACGATTGTTTTCTTTTTTTCGAGAATCACCTCAAAAGATCAAGGTGGCATATGGCAAATGGAAGGGAAAGGCAGGGCGTTCGTTTCCGCCGTGGTCTTTTATTGTTTTTTCTCGCGGTGCTCTGCCGGACCGGAATCAAACAACAACAACAAGAACGAATTGGGATTGCGTGTGTCTTTTTAATGTCCTCCCCCTCGCAAGGCTTTGCTTGCTTGCTTCTTTTGATATTTGGTTGTTTTTCGGGGGGAGGGCTGCAACAACAAGCAAGGGCTGGATTTGTTAAATTGGGAGACGGGGGTTATAGTTCCTTTGCGGTCTGTATTCTTTTTGAACTCGGAGTGGAGGCGAGAAGGGGAAAAGGGCGTGCAAGGGATGGATGGATGGGTATGAATGGGGTGGATGTGACGATATGGGTGAAATGGCAGGATAGGGCATTCGCCAGACACGGAACCCGAAGCGACGTGAAGTGAAGCGAAACGAAACGAAACGAAGCAAAGGGATTGAGATTGAGAGATCCTCTGATTATGGGCTCGAATCCAATGAAGTCAATGAAAACCAGAAAACTTGATGGAGAAGCAAGACATGGAAGTGTTGGGTCCTGTTCTCGTGATTGACGCGTGATGATGATGTTGTTGTTGTCCAAGTCGGAGTTGTGGTATAAAACCGAGGAGACGGTCTCAATGCTTTGAAATCAGAGTCGTCTTTGGTGTTGGTGTGTAACCCGAACCGGTGGGATGTGGTTGTTGATGGATGGAGCTACTGCAGTAGAGTTTGAAAGCCACGAATGAGTCAAGTCTAGCAGAAGTGGGAGTTGATCATGGTTTTTATCATGACAATTGACTCTTGTCTGCCGACATGAGTTGCCGAGACTGACTCGAACAGATCTAGCTGACTCCTAGTGGGAACGAACGTCACAGGACCATCAACCCTACCTCTTTGTCTGTCTGTTGGGTTGGATATTGGAGATGGCTGGCTTTCGGAAGCAAAACCCGGCTGTTGGGTTTCCCCAGGGGTTGTTTTGAAGCGGGGGGGGGAGAGGATCATCATTCTCCATACCGCCAAGTTAGACTGGTCTGGTCTCTCAGCTCTTCCCTGGATAGAGTTGCCAATGCATCTGCAGTGCTGCTATCTTGTGATGACTTGGATGCCTTCTCGGAGTTACGAGGACACACAGAGAAAGAAGCTGTGCCTCGAGACTCTCTCATCTTGGTGATGGAGGAATTTGACACACACACACACCCCGGGAATAATTAACCAAATCAAATCAAATGCCTGCAAGATTTCGCCATCCTTTCGGCTAATGACCCTCCGACCTTGTCTTTTTTGCCCCCACAGTTGAAAGAGGAAAAATGCAGGCGATTGGGGGCATACCAAGTGGTGGTGGTGTTTTGTGACATATATTAACCTGACGTTCCCTGCCCACCCAACGTGTCTCACCGGTTCGTGTTGAAATGAGAGAACGCTTGTAGAGAGAAAGTTGGTTTTCTTTTTCTAATTGATTCATTGGGATTTGTTCTTTAATACTTGATGAGTTTTGTTGAAAAGAGTAGACGACATTGAAACATCATGACAGGTCGCGACGGTGAGAAGGCCGAGATCGGGGGAAGCTCTAATGAAGCTGTTGTCTCGAGAGAGGAAAACAATGAAAAGACGCCACAGACTCGGACGAGTCTCGGTCGCGACGATAACAATGCCAATCTCAACGACATTGTTGATGCCAGCACAATTGGTAACGACGATGAGAACGACAATGATTCTATCGACTCCAAGAATGAGTTGACTCTTTCCAAGGCGCGATGCATTGCATTGGTCACGACGGTGACGGGAGCATCCTTTCTCAATGTGAGTGTACTTCAAAACAATAGCATCGAGTTTATCATTAACGATATCTTTTAGACCCTCGCAAGTCAAAGCGTCGTAATCATCCTCCCTCAAATCGGCAAAGCCCTCGACGTCCCCGACACACGTCAACAATGGATCGTATCCTCATACGTCCTCACCTTTGGCTGTTTCCTCCTCCTCTGGGGTCGAATCGCAGATATTTACGGCAAGCGTCTCATCTTTATCCTCGGATCCTTCTGGGTTACCATCTGCTGCGTCGTCAACGCTTTCATCCCGACCGAGATTGCGTTTGATCTGTTTCGGGGCTTGCATGGATTGGTGAGTTTTTGGCTTTGTGATGGATTTGAAAAGTTGATAAACTGACGTGTTAGGGCGCTGCTGCGAATGTGCCGACTGCTATTGGTATTCTAGGTACTACGTTTCCCCCTGGAAAGGCAAAGAACTATGCCTTTAGCGCATACGGTGAGTTCTGAGCAGTCCACGTATATACCCGTCAACTAACAATTAGCAGCCGCTGGAGCCCCCCTTGGCAGCGTCTGCGGCAACCTCGTCTCGGGCCTCATCGTCGAGTGGGCGAGTTGGAAATGGGTCTTTGGCGCCCTTGCCATCATGGCCGGCCTCATCTCCGTCGCCGGCGTCCTCTTCATCCCGCCCCCTCCTCCGGGACTCAGCCCGGTCCACGGTAACCTCCGGTCCAAGACGGCCGCCATCGACTGGATTGGCGCTACCCTCATCACCTGCGGCCTCCTGGCTCTCATGTTCGCCCTGACAGAGGGTAACGTAGTTGGGTGGACGGCACCTTGGATCCCCGTGCTCATCGTTGTGTCGGTCCTCATCATCGTCGCCTTCTTCTTCTGGCAGCGCTACCTCGAGAACAAGACGGATCGTCCGCCTCTGGTCAAGGTGTCCATCTTCAACAACTGGCGTTTTACGTCCGTCATGATCATCATGGGCCTGTTCTTTGGTGGTTTCAACAACTTTCTCATCTACGCCACATACTACTTCCAAGACTACCAAGGCCTTTCACCCTTGCAGACCATGCTGCGCTTCATCCCCACCGGTGTCGGCGGTTTCATCGTTGCTTTCATCACAGCTCACCTGCTCAGCCGCATCCCGACTTTCTTCATTCTCGCCATCGGGCATGTTTGTGTTTCCACCGCTGCTGTGCTCTATGCCGTGCCTATTCCTCCGACAACGTCTTATTTTGCCTGGGGCATGTGGGCTATGATTCTTTCCGTTATTGGTGCTGACACTGCCTGGCCGTGTCTCACGCTCTTTACCTCTCACTCACTGCCTCAAGAGGATCAGGCCATCGGCGGCGCTCTCATCAACTCCTCGGGCATGATCGGCCGAGCCATTGCCCTCGCCATCGCCACTGCGATTCAGTCTTCTGTCATGGCCAGTGACCGGGGTGTCGACGTTAAGAACGTTGGGCCCGTCGAGGCCTGGGATGCGCCGTCGCTCAAGGGTCTTCGTGCCGGAGGTTGGACCAACTTTGCCATCCTGGTCATGGCGCTGGGTCTGGTGGTGTTTACGTTTAGGGGTATGGAGATTATCGGCAAAGTTCCCGCGAGGAGGGAGAGAACTGAAGGGGTTATGAATGAGGAGACGGTAGATGTTGAGAGAAGGGGTCAACAATAAAAAGGAGAAGAAGTGTCGAAGGTTTGAACAGGTAGATTTGAATATAATATACAAAACCGGTATATAATTCTATTGTCTCATCACACGTAAGAAAGTGATATACTACGTAAAATAATACCAATTAGTCCATCCCGCCATGCTACACATACAAACTCGTGCTTGACCGGCCTTCAATTACTCCGCCAGCCCCGCTCCGTCCAACGACGACCCCCGGGCCCGGATCTGCATCACGCCGAAGAGTGGGGCTGGACCTCTCGATTCGTCCGTCACTCGGCCGATATGACAGCAGAGCCTTTGACTTATAAAAGGAGTCTTTCAGCGAGTTTTGTTCAATTGTAATCATACAGGTCTTCAAAGCATTATCTTTTATATACTAGAATCATGGCTGATAAGATTGACGTCGTCCTCCTCGGTGCGACTGGGTACACTGGTCCGTCTTTGTGCGGCTTACATGACGAAAGCCATACCTGACACCATCTCATGGGCCATCGCAGGTCGGAACCGGGGGAAGCTCGAGGGTCTACAGGGCGAACTCAAGGAGAAGGGAGCGAAATGTCTTTTAAGCCTCTTCTCACCAGACCCTTCATCCATGCTAATCGTTCCAGGTGCCGTCTACGCCCTCGATCTCAACTCGGACACTGCCATTGCCGAGCTTGCCCAGACAGCTCGTGTTGTTATCAATACCATTGGACCTTACTCTGCGACCTGTGGAACGTCTGTAATCAAGGCTTGCGCCGAGAATGGAACTGATTATGTTGACTGGTAAGCATCTCTAACTCACCTTTAAACTCCCGACTTACAAAAGGAATAGTAGCGGAGAGATGCCATGGATGCAAGGTATAATAGCCAACTACGACGAAACAGCCCGTAAATCAGGCTCAAGAGTAACCCCCCTCCTATGCAGCTTTCTTTACCTCAACTGACACCACCCCTAGATAGTCATGACGGCCGGCTGGGGTGCTGTACCAGCCGACCTTCCAACTTACCTCGCCGTGCGCCATATCCGTGAAACAATGTCTCTCCCCACGCGTGAGGTGATTGCATCTCTCGACGACGCCAGGGGCTCGTTTAGCGGTGGCAGTATCAACTCCATGTGTGACCTGGAGATGAGTTACGGCTCTGCTAGGATCGCTGCTGCTTCGGCACCTTTTGCCCTATCGCCCGTGTCCAGAAGCAGCGCTGAAATCGCAAAAAACGGCGTTCTTCCTGCACCGAATTTATTTGGCGTTCAGGTTGTTGAAGGCATGGGTGCTCTAGTCGATGGCCCACAGACGGGTATAGAGACTGGCATCATTGGTCGCAGCTGGGGTCTATTCGCAGGCCAAGAGTCATATTCTCTCGGTCCAGACGGGTACGGCAAGAACTTCTTCTTCTCATCGCGCGTGAGACAGTCTGGTCCATTTACAGCCTGGCTGTTCCGTGCTGGGCTTATTCTTCTCACTACCGCCATCACCAAGATCCCTCCACTACGGAACCTCGCCACCAAGACACTATTTCCACCAGGGACAGGTCCGTCTGAAGAGCAGCGAAGAGGAAATCACTTTACGTATCGTGTGGTAGCCATACCCGACCAAGAAGGGAATTCACGCCGTGTCGAGGTCAAGCTTGCGTATCAAGGAGACCCATACGTCTTCACCGGAGTCTCACTGACCGAGGCTGCGCTTGTGCTGCTCGAAGGCGGTACACCAGCTCACCAACGTGGAGGCATCTTGACGTCAGCCATGCTGGGCGACAAGTTTGTCGAGAGGTTGAAGCAACCACAGGCAGGCGTCGAGATAGAGATCAAGGTTGTGAATGAGTAGAGTGATACCGACCGTATTCTACTTATTAGATTGCTCTGCTATATATCGTGTATCGTAATAAGAAAATCTATGCAAACAACCAATGAATGATCCCGCTGATCAAGTACCAAGCGGCACTTGTTGTCTAGGTAGGTAATGGGTATCAAAACACCAGACAGAAACAAAAGAAGCGCCATACAAACCCCTGTCTAGTTTTGTTACCGTCCCCTTTCCTCCTCAATGATAATGTCATCCAGGTCAGGTTCGTCCTCGTCCACCGGCTCATCACGGGACAGCCGCTGGAGGCGTTGCCGCATGGCAGGATCCTGTTCCAACTCTTGCCAAAGCTCCACGTCCCATTCCTCGATGTTGTCTCCACGTCGACTCTGACCCCAAGGCGGCCATTGCCAAAGACCGCCGATGAGAAGAAGCCGCTTCGAGCACTTCATGACAATCTCCATGAGCCCGATGAGTCCGAGAACGATAAACAGGGTGGACCACCACACGGCGTCGTCGCCAAAGAGGTGCGTGAAGCTATTGCGGATGGCATATGGGCCAGAAGGCGAGGGCGCATAAACCCCGTCGAGGAAAGCCAGCCATGCAAACCAGCCAATCGTTGTGATAAAGAAGCTTACCATGACGATTGCCGACTTGTAATGGGTCTCAAAGATACTGTGACAGTTAGCCAATGTTACAAATGTTAGACTCCAAGGTTGCGTTGCTTACAAGAGCTTCCAGTTGATCCAGAGGACCCCGACCGAGAATGCGAGCGTGCCCAGAGCATATAGCCCCTGGTCGCGCGCAGACGGCGAGATCCATCCATAGCCTGTCCAGACACCGTACCAAGCAATGACTCCCTCGACGGCTCCGAGAAGCATCCACCGGGCAAACTTCCAGATGTTTAGACCCATGTTCCGCTGTCCAAAGACATAGAGCTCGGGGACAGCCAAGAGCGTCTCGGCGCTGAGGTCCTGCTCCCAGATTCCCATACAGATAACAGCCAGACTAGTGAACAAAGTGTTGAAGACAGTCAAACTTGTAGCTTCGTACAGAGAGGTACCGCTGTAGCCAGTGTATCTCTGATACTGCGCCGTGGGCAGATAGAAAAACATTTCCTTCCAGAACGTATAAAGAATGAACTTGGCGGTGCGAACATAATTCCATCGTCCGTGGACAAGCAAAAGCCGCTGTAGGAATCGGAACTGAGCAATGGCGTAGTCTGCCACACGAGCAGCTTGAAGACCTTCCTTGCCGGAAATACCGATACCAACGTGGCTGGCCGATATCATTGCCAAGTCGTTTGCGCCATCGCCGATTGCCAAAGTGAGTCCTCGCCTCTTCTTTCCTCGGAATGCCTTGAGACGAGACCTGACGGTTCGGACAAGAAGCGCCTTTTGCGCCGGTGAGGCTCGGCAACAGATAACTGAATCGACTTGCAGCATGACCTTAAAGAACTGAACAGATAACTCAGGTGACTTCTCCACGGCTGCCAGCGTCTGGCCGTCAATAACAACCACGCTGTGGATCGAACCAGCCTGGAGATCCTCGGACAAGGCAACCAACTGCGAGTCCAAACCACCCTTGCTGACATCGAGAATGTACAGATCTGAGCCCGGCTTACAGATTCGAGCAGAGTGCGCAATGTTGATAGCCGTCTCCCGCTTATCGCCCGTCAGCATCCAGATCTTGATGTTGGCCCTGCGAAGTCTGTCAATGGTTTCGGGAACTCCTTTCTGCAGCTTATCCTCGATGGCGGTTGCGCCGACCAGATCAAAGGACTGCTCAATCATGTCACCAGCCTCCTCAATGCGCTCCTTACGGTTGTTGAGGCTTGTCGAGGCTTCGTCCCAGACCTTCTTCCATGTCTTGTAATCCTGCTCCGAGATGAACTTTTGCGCAAAAAGTAGAGTACGCAGTCCCTCCGTTGCAAAGTCATCCAGATGTTTGAAGCACTTTGTGAAAGTCTCCGAGTCATCAAGAATGATTGGATCGTCCAGGAATGCCAGGTGATCGGGCAAGGGCTGTTGGTAATGAACCGGAGTATGCAAGTACTGACCCCTGGGCGCGTCGATCGACACACCGCGAGTCGCGATAGACAGACGAGGCTTGTCCTCAGAGCGGCGAGCAAGTCTGCTGAACTCAAAGGACTTGCTCCTGTCCGCCTTGGGCCGCCTGCTGGTGCTCCTATCCCTAGAGATGCCCGGGTTCCGGCGAACTTGAAGACTGGGTCTGCCGCCGAAACTGTTCCGCGGCTCTTGCTGCTCACTTCGTCGGTGCATCTCGCGTTCCAGATCAGCACTCTTTCGCACTTCATTTGCCTTTTGCTTGGCGAGCTGCGACATCTTAAGTCGGGGAAGAATAGCCGAGTCAGCACCCTTGCAGATGACCGAAATACGTCCATCAGGGAAACGGACGATAATGGACATCTTCTTTCGTGCGCTAGTGAATTCGATAACATCCAAGACCTCGTATTTGAGCTCTTCCTCTTGACCATCAGGGTGAGTGATATGTAACGTGATCGTCTGAGTCGTGCGGTTGATAACGAGATAGCCCAGTTCCTGAGCCGCTCTCACGAGGGCAAGCTCATCCGGAGACGCAGCCTGGAATTCCAACTCGCCATTCTCCTTGTGTTCTGGCAGACAAGTGTGGCATAGTGCTACTGCCAAGATATACTGCTTTGCTTTTCTGGCGAATCCCGAGTTAGGTCGAAGACGGATGTATTCAATCAGGTCGTTTGTCGTCACATCAGGCTGGACATGATCCGGGCGACCAGTTGAGCGCCATTGAGATGATGATCTGCGACTGCCAAACGACATCCTAGAAGGTGCCATCGAAGGTCTCGAGGGGGCCATCGAAGGACGGCGTGACATGGATGGCCGAGGTGACATAGACGGTCGAGATGGAGACGCGAGCGGCAACGGTGAAGTCGGCTCCTGAAGCTCCTCCCTAATAACAACTGTAACAGGTTCAGTCTTGTAGACAGATGGTTCGCTAGCAGATGACTCCTCGTCGCCCAACTTGGCGGCTTCAATCTCATCGACCTTGGGCTCAAGATCCATCTCATGCAGCCAGACCGTTCCCGCAACACTGATCTTGCGGAACTTCATAACGTTGTCCGTCAGAGTTCCCGTCTTGTCTGAAAAGACATAGCCGACCTGTCCAAGATTCTCGAGAATGGTGTTGGTATTGCAGCGCGCAGGGGTGTCCGTCTCTTCATCGTACATCTCGATATCCGAATTAAGCATCAGGAGCTGCCCAATTTTGACAATTTCCAGACTGATATACAGGGCCAGCGGGACGACGTTGTTGAACATGATGATGAAGGCAATAATGATCTGGTAGAACGGCACCTTGGCGTGCTCTAGATACCACGAATGCCTCTCGGTGCTCTTCTGCCATCTTAGGTATCCTCCCGACACGCCGACGGAGAGTACAACGACGTAGAAGGCAAGGGTGACGACAATCTTGTTGTTGATGCGCTCAAGGGCAGGCTTCTTGGCTTTCGGGTGCTTGTTGGCGTTCATGCGGATCTTGCAGTCCTCTCCCGTGTTGATGACCAGGCCAATGGCAGCATTGGTGTTTCGCATAACGCTGCCTCGGTAGATGACCTCACTCGAAGTCAATGGGACCGTCTTGCCGTTGACGGTGACGCGACCATCAAAGTTGTACAAGTCAGGGTTCGGGTCCTCGACAACGAACTCGGCGTCGCACTTTGATATTCCCTCGAGAGTATCACAACCCTCCAACGCGTGTGCGACCTGCTTGCTCTTGAGGTTCGTCTCGCCGTCGAGTGCCATGGTTTCGATATATGCGAGCTTGTTCTCTCCATCGCTGTCCAACAGGACAATATCGGCAGGGATAGGCTCATCACGAGACAACCTAACAATATCCCCAACCTTGATCTCGCTCCATCTTACAGGAACCCATCGTAGTCCATTAAACTCTTCGCTGGGGGCGGGGTTCGGTTCGGCAGTCGAATTGATCAAAAACGGGTTCCATCGTCTCCATCGAGTAATTGGCTTCAGCTTGCCAGTGTATTTATCTTCTCTTCCAAGAACTGTCGCAAAGCCAGCATTCTCCAATTGATCGAGTCGGTATCGTCGGTAATCATCGTAACCTTCCTTGAAAATAGTCAAGAGAACAAAGAAAAGCAGCGGCAGGATGGTAGTGTAGGATCCGGTGGTCGAGAGACCCGGGATCTAGATCCAGGGGTTAGCAATGGCATCATTTCCATCACACCAAACTCGTTTATACGCACCATCTGCGGCACACCGACGCATAGGAAGTAAAAGTTGCCGACACGAGAGAATTGGAAGAAGAGCTGCTTGGGGAAGAAGTCCCAAACGGTATATCGCGACGTTCGGATGCTGTTGGACACATACGAGAGGCCGCGGCGGGTGTCGATCAGAGGCGTGTCGTGCTCGAGCTTTAGGGGAATATGTCGCCCGTCGGTGGAAGCCACAATGTGCTTACGGCGTAGGATGGGCTCGACGACCGTCTTCTGGTAGAGGGACGCGACGGCACCCTTAACGCGACGGGCCAGCGGCGTAGAGAGACCGGCGTCGTTGCTGCTACGGCCAAAACGGCGACGGACCTTGGTGGTCTCCCCCGGCGGCTCAAGCCCTGGGCGCGCCTCCGGGTCGGAGCGGCCTGGGGACATGATGGCTGGCTGGCTGGCTTGGTGTCAAAAAGGGGTTCAAGCGAGCTGGCTGGAGGCTAGTCGTGGAGGAAGGCCATGTGCGTGCGTGCTGCGAAGGAAGCAGTTGGATGCGCGTCTTGAAACGAACGAGTGACTTGTGTTGTCGTGCTCCGATGGAACTCTTGGAACTGTGACCATGACCTAATGGCCGTTGGCGTTGTAGGGGAAAGAAAGAATGGACCTGGCAGGCCAGGGTTTCGGCTTCTTAGAGTGGCCCGATCTCGATCTTCGTATTTTTTCTTTGCCTTGCCTTGCCTTGTAATGCACGCTATGCTACGCTATGAGGAAGGGAAGGGGTGAGCGAGGCGTGGCGTGGTCGGGGCTGTTTCGCCCGATGTCCGACTGGCTGGAAGCGCCGTCACTAGAAGAAGAGGAAGAAAAAAAAAAAGAATGATGGATGGATAGTAACGAATGGTAGCCTCGTCTTAGGCCGAATGATGATCGTGTGCAAAGGCCATGATAATTCTCATGATGGTCGGTCCCTCGGACTCCCCGAAAACCCCAGAGTAGGTAGGTGAAAATTAGGTCGTCCCGTCAGCCGCAGGGGGAAGGGGAAGGGATGGAGGCGAAATATGGAGTGACTGAATGAGTTGTATGGACGCGCGGAACGTGGAGCGTGGAGCATGGAGCTGTGATGGGATGGCGGTGGCTCAGCTCCCTCGTCCATCCAATCTTTGGTCAAAGTCTAATCCATCGTTTCCAAGATTAGATCACCTTCGAGGACGTTGCAGCAGCAAGGACAGGACCGTCTCAACGATATGTATCAACAACGTTGGAGCAGAGTTACATTCAACTTCTGACGGAACAACTACCTCCCACCGTTCGCCGTTATGGTGGACCTCAAGGGCTCCTAGAAAAAAAAGGCCCCCAACAAAGCTACCGTTTCTTATCCCATCCCCGTCCATCAGCCACTGTTCCCTGCTTTGTACCTGCTATCGCAGCCTCAAATTCAGAACATCCAATGGATGAATGTCCGTGCTGGCCCTGCTCTGTACCCCTGGTCTGACAACGTCAAGGACCACTTTCACCTCTCCACCGCGCTCTCATCATTCACATAAGATCCTTGCCCCAAGTTGATTTTAATAGCGGAGCTGCTGGTCATATCAAACCCTTCTAGACTTCTTCGCCTGGCGGTCCGCGCCTAGAGTACGGAGTACCTTGATGTAGTACCACCACCATGTAGCACTGTACCACCTCGTTTGTCGGTTTTGCTTCTTCCGCAGGAGCTTAAACCGGCCAGACGAAAGCCAAGACGGGTGACGTTGAACAAGGGTGTCTGTCTGTACTGTAAAGCAACATCATATCATATTTAATAACTCCAATTAGATTCTGTCTCGGACGTCATTCAACGGTTACACAGGATGGACAAAGTCAATGAATGAATGAACTGTGAAATGTCAATGGATGCTATTAACTATTCATTACCCTCCCTCCAGTTCATATCATAGGTCTCGTACATATTACGATTACTCTTCTATGACACTCTCCTTCTCTTTAAGCTCACCACTTTTTGCAAATGTAAAAAAAAAGACACTTATACCACCCATACCTTTTTGTATCCATACCATCTTTGACCCATCCTGGGCTGGTAAAAAAACGCAGCAGAAATCATCTTTTGTTGAAAGCAGATAGCCAACCCCTTTTTGTTTTGGTTCGCTCCAAAGTGGAAAAAAATCATGCGCCCTGAAAAATACCATCCCTTTCTTTTATGCATGCATTTGGTGATACTGTCACCCTGGTGTCGTTTACCCGCATCTGTCGTGTACTTGTGCTGTCGGTAATATGTGCTGTTGATGCTGTTGAAATGCAAAAAGTCATGACGCTTGCTTGCTTGCTTCCCCCTTTTTAATGCACTCCTGTATGCTCAAACAGGGACCGGATAGCATCATTGTCCATGCCCGTCTCGAGGGCCAGCTGAAGTTGGATCCTCGCCTTTTGAGGGTTCAGGAAACCCGCGCCGATGCCTGCTTCGCATGGACCAACAAAGCCGCCCTCCGGCCGCCGACTGACCACAACGGGAATGTCCGTCTCCCGGACCACTCTCCGGATCTCTTCGGTGCCTGCTGACGTCCAAAAGCCCGCGCCGAGTCCAGCGAGCACGATTCCTCGAGCACCGAGGTCAATGGCCGCTTGAAACATGCCGATGCTGAGCTCCTGGTAACCGTACAGCACCTCAACCTGGGGCAATGCCGCATCAGGGGCGAGTTGATGCCCGGGCCAGCCCCCATTGGCGCGCTGAAGGTCGAAATGGCGATGGCCAAGCGGTCGAGAGGGCGGGTAAAAGAAAACGGGTTGAATGTTGACAAAAGTGCCCAGCTGGCCACTGTCTGGGGACTGGAAAGAGTCGAGGTGGTTGGCATTGACTTTGGTCGTGAAGCGGGCGGATCCAATACGATCATTGATGACAATCATGACTCCCCGACTACGAGCGCTCTCTGTCGCAGCTAGCGTCACGGATGAGAGCAGATTCATGGGTCCATCGGCGCTGATGGCAGTGGCAGGCCTCATTGAGCCCGTCATGACAACGGGCTTGTCGCTTTGAACGGTGAGATCGAGGAAAAAAGCCGACTCATCGAGGGTGTCGGTGCCGTGCGTCACGACAACGCCCTGGGTATAGGGGCTGTCGAGATCATCCTGGATTTGCTCGGCCAACATCATCAACATGGTTGAATTCATGTCAATGCTGTCGGCATTGGCAAACTGGACACCGCGCACGTTGGCGACGTTGCACAGCTGCGGCACGGCGTCGATGAGAGCTTGGACGCCGAGGGCACCGGAATGATACCCCGTCGTCTGGTGTGCTGAGCCCGCGGAGCCGGCGATTGTTCCCCCCGTGGCGTAGATGGTGACATTGGGGAGGTTCGGGGAGAAGCAGTTGAAGTCAGAGACGGTCCTGGCACCAAAGGGCAGGGCCGTCTGCATCGGCTGCTGCTGCTGGGCCGAGTGGTGGTGAGGTTGGAGGTGCAGCTCGGGGGGGACGGGTGAGCCCCAGACGGAGGCGGCCCAGGCACCAAAGGGGAGCAGGGCAGTCGAGGGCGCCAGCATGCTCACGATGAGGCGCCACAGGTAGACGGCCCAGGTAACAGAAGACAAAGCCATACTGAGAGAGGACGATGCTCCGGACCCGGAGCAGAGGACGGGAGCAGCGGCTACCAAGGCGCGGGCATGGACGGTTTTTAAGCTAGGCATCATCACGATGGGATCTCTTTGATATTGGATCTCTGAGCGATGCACGAGCCTTCTCCCTTCTCACACACACAGCACACAGTTTGCTTGCTTGCTTGTCTTGTCTTGTCTCCTTGTAGATCTCGTCAGACGGCGGGTTGGGTTTAGCTCTCGGCCTTCGCCTTTTTTTCCTTCTTGTCAAGGTCCAGCCTGTGAAGATGAGACAGAGAGAGACTTGAGCTGAGCTGAGCTGAGCTGAAGATTGGTTGTTAACCAAAGAAGGCAGCTAGCTCATGCTTGGGGATGAGTCTGTTGAATCATCGGGAGCGGTTTATAATTAGTCAAAACCAGAGGTCGAGTTGAGCACGGTGCATCGGGCCGGTAGGTAGGTAGACGACGAATCGTAGACTGTAGACAAAGGACTACCTAGCTTGTAACTACTCCATCTTACGACCCTGGTGCGCCGGAGCATGGTCTGACATGGTTGCATTTTATTGTCTTTTGCTGAACCCGTTTCCCGAGGTCTAAGCTTGCCTCAAGGCCAGTGGCTGCACGATGCGGGCTGCAGGCAATGGGAATGGTGGTGCTTGTGCTTCTGCAAGCAAGCCCACCACACCCCAGGCTGGGGCCAAAGTTGCTTGCTCCATGTTGCTATGGGGCAGAGGCAAGCATGGGGCAGGCAATATGGACCCTGGCATGGTGGTGGTGGTGGTGGTGAATGGATGGATGTGGATGGAGAGAGGAGGTAGCAGCAGCGTGATAGTAGCAGTGGTGGTGGTGGTGAAAGATGGGGGTGCCCTGTATCTGCACCGATATGGATGAAAGAATGTGGGCAGGGCACGTTGGAGCCCATGAATGGAAATCCATGGTGGACGTCTCGCTTACAGACAGTGGATTCTGCTTGGCCACAGGCATGCTACGAAATGCCTTCTACGACGTGCATGGCGATACCAACATTGCAATTTACCGGCAAGAGAGAATGGATGGGATGGGTCCATGGATGGTCTGAACCAAAGTTATCCAATCCTTAACAAGCAGGTCCTCGACAAGGATTGCCTTCAAAAGCGCTCCGGGATGTCGAGAATTCCCTTTCGAGAATCCCACGTCAAACAACCCCTGCTAGCTCGAGTTTTTGTCGAGCTTGGATATCCGATGAACGCTCACGGCTCATGGCAATCATGGCCCCTCGCTCGTGCCCAGAAACGCGCGTGCGCTAAAGCACAACTCGTGGCATGACATGCATTTGCATCCATGGGTGTTTGTTGTTGCTACCTAGATAGCGTAAGCCTGGTCTGGGCAAATAAGTCGACGCTTGCTCTCCGGTCTTATTGTTGCTCTTTTTCTTTTTCAACCCTCGGTTCGATCACAAGATGAACGAATAAACAATAATAATAATCAGCAGCATAATTCGAAAAACATTCATTATCATTATCAAAGAAAAGAAAAACAGAAAGAAAAAAACACACGCAAGATGCAAGACGCAAGCACGTACATGTCAGGGTGCCTGGCATCGTGTGGGGCTTCCCAACCTGGGTCCTCAGCCGATGCCCCGTTCTCCATGAGGCAATTCCATCAAACTTCTCACATGCCAGGGCAGTTTTTTTCTCAACTGTTATCCTGTCCGGCCGTGTCCCGGTGTTTTTTTTGTCCATTAGTCTTCTCAATCTGGAATGGTTTCTCGCTGTTCTTCTGTAATAATCATCATCATCACCGTTGGGACAAGTGTGTCGTCGTGTTTCTCCAGATTATACCACCCAAGGAGCACACCACTCAACGGCCGTGGCGCAACACCACTTCGCTATTAGATTCACATGATGTCGCTGACACGCACCTCATCGTTCTTCGCAACCATCTCCCGGGTCTTTCCTGGCTCAATAGCTCTCGTATAATATTTTCTCACGTCACTCACTCCAAGATGGAGATGGATATGCAGTGGCCAGTGTACGAGCCGTCCTTATACAGCACAGCACAGCACACAGTGGAGGTTACGTAGCCAGCCTGCATCTTCGGCGTTCAAGTTCAGTGCCAAGCCCCGCCGACCGCCGTTCCCGGAGGGCCGTCCGCCGCCCAGACGGTTTCAGATCTTCCGACCCGTCCAAGCCGGTTCACCGAAACTGATAGTCCGGCTCCTCTTCCTTCAGCCCATGCCACACATCACCCGTCCGTGAAGCCATCGTCCGGGCGGGATCCCCTGTTGCTCAAAGCTCCGGTCTACGCTTCGCTTCAGAGCTTTCCAGAACGGCCCCGGTCTTGGATGATACGTTGAAAGATTTTTTTCCTTCCCCTCTTCCTCCTTGTAAAAGCTATCATGGTCCATCCGGCGGAGCTTGCTTGCCTTCTTCGACGGCATTCCCGCCCCATCAATTTCCACTTTGACAACAACTCATGCCGGTACTCGCAGTTGGCCCCAACGTCAAATGTCGCGACTCTTATTCGCGGGTCTGGATACCTTGACTGCCAATGCGCCATCTCTTCAGTCTTGGCTAGAATGGAACCTTCCAAGCGCCCGTTGCCCGCCGGGCCCCCGTTGTAACACGGCTCTCTCTATCGTCCGTTCACGATGGAGACAAGCGAGCGAGCGAGAGCCGTCCCGTCAGCAGGCGTTGAGCACTTTGTAAGAGAAATTCAACTTGGGCTTCAGACATGCCCTGCAGCACGCACCCCCGGCAGCCGATCGAATGATAAGCGAAGACGCCTCCCTCCTAGACGTGCCGTAGCGTCGATGCCGGCTCTCCTTCTGCGCCCGGCTTTCTCTACAGTACCAGGCTCCGGACGTCTCTCCTGTCAGATGTGCCCCAGGTGCATATGCCTCTCTTCGGGCCTCCGAGACCATCGACAACGTCTCATCGGCTACGACGGTTGCAATTGGACCTGGCGCCCTGCTGCGGCTTGGTATCCGCATCATGATGGGGGTGTCTGCCCCACGGGACTGCCCAGGCCAGGTGGACAAGGGTGTGATGCGATGCAGCAGGCAAAACGAAGGGACCTGGCAGTGCAGAAGTAAAACGAGCTTTTGCGAGGTTGTTGTGTCGCGTTGCGTTGCAAACCAACCCCGGCTGCGACATACATACGCATACGTACATGTAGTAGAGATACAAAGTTGCACTCACAACTTTGTCTCTGCTCTGCAGTCGGCATAACATAAGATTCGAGTGCATATTGTGAGTGATCATCATCAAGCATATCCACAATGTCATTCACACACACATCTGTGAGTAAACTTCATGTGAGACATCCGGGCCGTTCATCTTCGGCATACGATATCTTGCGTCAAGGTGCCTAGGTAGGCTGGGGAACAAGTATTTGATACAGTCGATTATAACTAAAACGGCCATGACGTTGCAAAACTGGGCTCTCGGTCGAGGCTCCAACACTAAACAGGACACCAAGACTTTTGGCAACCGACGAATTGTTTGAATTCCTACAAAATTCACGAAATACAGGCAACTCCCATGCAACTAGAGAGCGAATACTGAACACACCAACTCGGTTCCCCGTGCAGTCATTTGACACACTCGATGTATGGTTCGCCTGCGTCTGGGCACATGCATGAGGGGCTGCTCCAGCTGTCAATACGTATGTAGCCACAATCCACTTGATTATGTCTGAGATCATTTTTCACTTGCTTTGAGATTTCAATGATATGACAACAAGAAACGGAAGGTGTCAGTAATAATCTGATTAGGATGGCACATTTGGGGGTCAACGACAAAGTGTTTTGTGACATGTCCATATCCTTCAACTCCTCCACCCTTGGGAACCCCACGGATTGCCAACAATGGATGTCACCATCAGAATTTTGTATGAATGAGTATTTCGGATTGACTAGTCATACTGCCAAACTCGGACGTGTTGGTAACGGGCCTAGAGAAGTTATCTCGCGATACTATCATCACACACGACAGAATGCCTCTTGGAGAATGAACACGACAAGAGGGACACCATCAACACAAGGCAGAGAGGGGATGACGCTTAAATCATATATTAATATAAAGAGAAAAAGACAATCTTTGGTCTGTTTCGGTATCGCTAGGTAAACCAGTCTTATAAAAAACAATCGCAATGCCCAATTCCTTCACCCTCCGTCCATTATACCTGAACCTGGGGGATGTTGTCCATGCTGCCGCCGGCATCGAGCCATTCCTTCTTGATGAGCTGCTCCCGCGCAGCGAATAGGTGCTTGTACGCAGTCTTGACGGTGCCGTCGCTGACACCCGCCTGCTTGGCAATGGGGAGGGACGGGCGTGGCTCTCCGACGAGATGGCATGCCATATAGATGCATGCTGCCGCGACCGACAGGGGTGATCGGCCTGCGAGTGCCGAGATCTCATTGGCCTGCTCAGCCAGATCCCGGGAGATCTTGGAAATCTTCTGCTGGTGCCTGAATCCGAGCTGAGACACGTAGCGGCCACAGAGGTCCTCAGCGCCCACGGATGTGTTCTCATAGTTTGTGACGGTGTTGAGGCCTGTCGCCTCGCCGTCCTGTCCCTGCAGCTTCTGCAGGAAGGACTGCAGCTGCTTGAACACACGTCCGACTTCCTTCTTGCTCACGCTGGTCAGGTTGAAGATTTCCCGGAAAGTTCGAGGCACGTTGTTCTGCCGGCAGGCGATGAAGATGCAGCCGGCGATGACGGCCTCCTGGGGCTTGCCCTTGAGGAACTTGTGCTTGTCGACGAGCTTGAAGATGTGCTTGGCGGCGTTGGAGACGTTCTGGCCCATGTTGATAGCTTCGCACAGTGAAACGATCTCCTTGTAGGCCTGCATGAGGCCCTTCTGAGCCTTGTCCTGGTTGGTGTTGTTCTGAGTGCGGGACAGAGCCTTGTGAGCCTTGGACTCGGAGAAGGCCACAGTGGTCGCGAGCTGCTGGCCTTCGACGAACTCGTCCTGCGGTCCACCGACACGGCTAGGGTCGTCGCCGCCCTGGTCGTCGTTGGCAAAGGTACGCCATTCTGAGCGCGTGTCGATGATCCGGGTTCCGACTACGACACCGCAGCTCTCGCACACCACGTCACCACTGGAGAACTCCTCGATCAGGTTTGGCGGGATCTCTCTGCAGTCGGGGCAGCACAGGATGTTGTTCAGATCTTCTTGGAAGGCCTCCTCTTTCGTATCGCCGCTGCCAGGCGGTACCATGTTGGAGAAGTGTCGCTCCGCCGCTTGAACCTTGTGAATTGTTTGCGTCTTAGGGTCTGCGGAGCGCTGAAGTGCGGAAGTTCAGAGGTTCAGAGGTTTCAGAGGTGGTTGTTGAGGTTATGATGAATGGCTGCCTCAGAGAGGTGAGAGGAGGCCAAATGAACCTCCAAAGCGATGACTAAGCCAAAAACAAAGGCTGAGCAGGCGCACTGAGTGTGATTCACTACAGGCGGTGCTAGGCAGCCTCACGTGCCTCACAGGTTGGCGGTTAATCCGAACCTCCAATGAGATGAGTTGAAAGTGATTGAAAGAGCAAAGCACGTTTAGTAAGGCGATTCAATGGCCTGATAATCATGAGGCAGAATCCCAAAGACACTTCCAACTTGTTCGAGCATATGCATTGAAAATTGGCTTTTGTTGTCTTGGGTGTCTTACACCCCACTTGTTAAGCTCCCGCTGTCAGGGCAGTGAGGTTAGATAAGCTAGCGGAGAGTACCTAGCTTTTGAAGGTTTTGAGGCCAAATATACCTTCTTTTGGGTACACCTTGCTAACACTGACAACTTTCCCTTTCCATGAGATTCTCCAGCCACTATTCAACGAAAATGGCAAATTCATTGAGGCGACAACAACACAAAATAACAAACACAGTGCAGAGTATCACGTCCTTGAAATTTTAGTAAAAGATTGATACCTGGTTACTAATTCCTACTGAACCTTGAACCCTTCACCAAATTTGATACTGATTGTTGTCTCCCTGGTGGCTTAATATTGTTGTCCGAGGTCGGCCAATCATCCAGTGCATTTGAACCACTCCGCAAACAGGTACGTACCCTCAAACAAAGACTGAGTCAATAGCATCTCGAAAGGTAGAGTCAGAGGTTTTTAACAAAGAAAGTGTAGGATTACAACTTCTATATAGTTTCCCTGTGGTTCGTCTCATCTCCCAGCTCACCATCTAGCACCTTCGCTCTACTTCCAGCGGCTTCTCTCCTCATTCTCTCAGAAAATCAAATCATGGCATCTCAGACGCAGGGGCAGGAAGCCCTCCAGCCCGTCAACATCAAGCCGCTTCTGACCAAGCTCTGGCCTACTGACACCAATGTCAGTCCGCAGGAGATTGCCGAGGCCATCTCGCACTTCTTCACCAACCAGGTGACAGAGGCGCAGACGGCCTCGCTCCTCATGGCCCTGCACTTCACAAGGCTGGACTTCAGGGCTGATGTCCTAGCAGAGTGTGCCCGTGTCATGCGCCAAGCGGCTGCCCCTATCCCCGTCGAGCAACTCCTGGAAGTCATTGAGCGAAGGGGGAGAAAGGAAGGCAACTACAGAGGTGGTCTGGTGAGGTTTGCATGCACCGCTCCCATTCTCTAATATTGACCTGTTAACAGTGTGACATTGTTGGGACTGGTGGTGACGGTCACAACACGTTCAACATCAGCACTACGTCTTCCATCCTTGCCTCGGCACTTCTCATGGTGTCCAAGCATGGAAACAAGGCCAGCACCTCAAAGTCTGGCAGCGCCGACCTGGTCAACTGCATGCAGCCCAGGCCTCCCATCATCAGCGCCGTCAGACCGGACACACTGGTCAAGGCGTACTCGGCCACCAACTACACCTTCCTGTTCGCCCCAGTGTTTCACACGGGCATGCGCTACGTCGCTCCCGTTCGCAAGCAGCTCCCTTGGAGGACCGTCTTCAACAACCTTGGGCCCCTAGCCAACCCCGTCGAGGACGTCCTCGAGGCCCGCGTCATCGGCGTCGGTCGAAGAGACCTTGGCCCAGCCTTTGCGGAGGCATTGTGCATGGCCGGCTTCAAAAAGGCTCTCATCATCTGCGGAGAGGAGGAGCTTGACGAGGTCAGCTGCGCCGGCAACACTCTTTGCTGGATGGTCAAGGAGACGAGTGAGGGCAAGCTCGAGGTTGAGCACTTCAAGGTACATCCCAGCGACTTTGGCCTGAGCGCCCACTCCCTAGACACAGTATCAGGTGGAAAGGAGCCCGAAGAGAATGCAGAGATTCTCTCCAAGATCCTGCACGACGAGCTGCCGGATGATGCTCCACTCCTCGAATTCATCCTAATCAACACTGCAGCCCTGCTGGTCACATCGGGCATCTGCGAGGCCGACACCAGCGACATGGGACCTGGCGACGACGGCCAGGTTATCAAGGAGCGAGGTCCCGGCGGACAGCGCTGGAAGGAGGGAGTCAGAAGGGCTCGCTGGGCTCTGAAGAGCGGCGAGGCCTGGAAGCAGTGGGAGAAGTTTGTCGAGGTCACGAACGAGATTGGCGCCTAAAAGGGGGCAGCAACAACAAGAACAACGACACCTTTGGATAAGGAGGTTTATGGCTGAAAGTTTTTCATTATGCAGGTAAAAACTAAAGAGGCTTGAATCTACATTATGCCTCTGACATGAGTCTGAAGACGTCAATCTTGAAGTCGTCTCTGTGTAGGCGAGTAGCCCATGTGGTATATCCAACTCCTTGCGCAATCCAAATCCAAATGACACGGGGTCGTAATCTGTAGTCCGTTCCTTCTGTCTCGTATAATCATGGGTTTGTGTTTGTTTGTTTGTTTGTTTGTTTGGGTATTAAAAAGCTCTTCCGATCACCGGTGACGCCGGGCTTTCAGGTGTACTCGATAATGTTGGTGATTGGGGGTTTGCTGAGCTTGAAGGGGAAGGGTAGGGTTGAGGTCGCTTCGAAGAGGAGCCGGCGCGGGCTCGTGAGCGATCAACTCCGGGATGGCAACGCATAAGTTTCGACCTGTTGCGCTGGATATCTGCCTCGTAGGCTTTCCAGTCACTCTTAAGGCCCGGGTTGCGCTCCTCCTCTTCGGTGTCGCCGTCGTCAAAGTCCTCCCTCACCCTGTCGGTGGCGCGCGACGAGGCGCGGCTCTGTAATGACTTGCGAATCATGATCTGGCGTTGGTGATCCTCCTCCTCGACCTTTCCAACCTCCGACTTTGTGCGCTTCTTCTTTCCGATAAAGGTGAATGTCTTGGACTGATCGTCCTGCCGGCTCTGGCGCGGCTTCACCCACGAGTAGAGGTATGATAGAATAGCCATGACGGCGATGATGACAAAACAAATGAAACGAGAGAGATGTGAAAGAACGATGACATTTTCCTAGAGAAGTCTTCCCCTCCAGCAACGAAGGGGGGAGGACAAGGCCCGTATTATGTATGCCTGCGACACTGTAGAGGTGGGGGAATCCTGGGGAACGAGAACCATGATCCTGGGCAAATGGGGAACCAACATTTCAACGGCTACCAAGCCGCGCAATGCCACGTAACTGGGTTATCAAAAGCACTATACCTTAATCTTCCGACCGTCCACGGAGAGGAGGAGAACGGGAGACGGGAGAGACGGGAGGGTGGGCGCACGGCTGGCGGCTCATTTTTCAGTTTCTATAATTGGCCTTCAAGCCCAGAGTGCCCAAGCCAGGGCTTGAAAGTAGAACGTACATATGCCGTCCTAGGTCGGTGTGCAGCAATGACGGATCGAGAACCCTATCGCCAACAAGAGTAAGGCCTAGGCAAACAAGGGATCCTCGCCTCGCTGTCAATGCGACAAAAGGGTTAGGCTATGGAAGGGAACAGCTGAGAGGCTTGCTTTTCGGGGTCTGGGGGGGGGACAGCTGAGAGCGTGCTTTCCGGGTCTGGGGGGACAGC